>JBBPMH010000669.1:0-17531 GCA_038090235.1 Pulveroboletus ravenelii
GCAGGTACCTCATTGGCACAAGAATCTGAGGCAGTGGCCTCCAATGGCCTCCTCGCTGATATTCAGGTCATAGACATCGACGACCCTCAAAAAGCTCGTTGTGAGGAACACAGCCGCGACATCAACAACTTTTTCCATGAGCCATTCGTCCGTGACACTGATAGCAAGAAGTGCCGCAAATGCAAGTGCTGCATGTATGTTTCTAATTACACAATTGTATATGATGCTAATGTAATTACGAATTGTTGATGATATTTACAGGAAGAGTCTTGTTGCCGAGATATCAACACTGCGGCGTCATTTGCAATTGTGTCATCGGGTGGGTACTGTTTCCTGTTTATGATCCTGTATTGTGATTGCTAACATGTTAAACTACTAGGCTGAGTATTTAAAATGGGCGAATAATAACAAATTTTCATCCATGCTTCCAAAGGACCGAAAATCACAGAAGGAGGACTTGCAACCCGCCCGTCAAACACAGCTCGATGGCCACCTTCAGCCCAACGCCCCAAAATACAGTGACGAGCGCTTTTGCACTGCTGTGATTGAATGGTTGGTGAACACGGATCAGGTAAGACAACACCCTCATACACAACTTTCGAGCTAACCTTTCACCAGCCGATCTCTGCTCTCGAACACCCATCTTTCAAGAAGGTGATCAAGATTGCAGCACAAGCGACCAATGGCGTGAATATTCCAAGCCACAAGTACACGCGCGCACTCATTATCGACACATTCAAGGAGCATATGATTAAACTGCGCTCACAACTTTTGGTATGTAACTATCCCCCCCATTGACTTGGACTCTACTAATACTAATTGACATGATTATAGAGCGATGCTGTCAAAGGAAGGATCAACCTCACGTGTGATGCATGGCAGGCGTCTAATACTGATGCATACTTTGTGGTCACCAGCTCATGGATGCAGGAAGGCTCACCAGGCGCATAGGAGATCAAAACTGCCCTTCTTGGCTTTATGCAAATGAACAGTGTGCATCATGGAGTTTGATTGGGGCAGGCCTTGTTCATGGTTATCCAGCGGCTTGGCATTGCACACAAGGTAGATCTCAATTTGAGACATTACGATTACTTAACTCCCTTCACAATTTGTCAAACAGATCAGGCACATCACTTGCGACAATGCCAGCAATATGGACACAATGGCAAGCGAGTTTGCCAAACAAATTGAGGGTGTGACAGGGAAACCCTGGAATGCGGAAAAGAGACAAGTCCGGTAAGTTTCTATTCTGTGTCATTTGATCTCGCTTGCGCTGACAGATATTGAGTTGTCTTGCCCATATTGTCAACCTGGCCACACAAGCACTGCTTCGGGCACATAGTCATTCCAAGGAATACGACCCCAAGCTGCCTGAAGAAGATTTAATTGCCAGGCACGGCACTCAGCGGGATGAAATAGGTGTGATACGGTCCATCTGCATCAAGGTGTGTACCTCAGCGATGTCACACACCAATATGTTGTTCAAGCTTATTTGCAATGTCGCTTAGGAGCGATCATCAGCCAAATGCAAACAATTGTTTCAGATGATCCAACAACAAGAGAAGCCGAATCATCCCGCACAAGAATGTCCACTACAGCTCATCCTCGACATGCTGGTCTGATGGTCATCAACCTATCTAATGCTTGACCGCGCTGAAAAATTGAAGGATGTAAGTCATTTCACTTGTTGTATCATGTCTATTAACTGTTCTTTTCACATAGGATGTTGATACTTTCGTGCATGAAATAGCTGGCGCTGAGAAGGATCGAGAGAAGCATGTCAAGCTTCAGGATCTCCAACTAACAGATGATGAATGGACCCACGTGTCCATGTTACTTGGTCTGCTGGCAAAAGCTGAGTACGCCCAACAGTCCTTCTCTTCTGATTGTGGCCCAGCAATGCATCTCGCGCTGCCAGCACTCAAGTCGTTACATAAGGTTTGGCATGCCCGAAGTATCAAATTGGAATACTTGCATTTTCAGCCAGCGCTCGAGGCTGGGATCAAGAAGATAGCAAGCTATTATGAGAAGACTGCGGATTCTGACGCCTATATTATGGCAATGTGTATGTTGCTATAATTCTTATAGGTTCTAGCTACCTGACTCGGAAAATAGTGCTCGACCCTGTCCAAAAGGCAAGCCATATATGCAAATATTGGGGAGTAAATGTGTATGAGGATATGATGGAACATGCTGAAGCACTTGTACGTTACATTGCCACCATTCTGAATCACGACTAATGCTGTTACTCACTGCTGATTCTCTGTAGTACAAGGAGCGATACATGGAGCTTAACAGAGCTGTTGTTACGAAGCCTATCAAGTCTGTCAAGAACACGGCAGCATATAGCAAGGTCAAGCAGCTGTTGTGTGAGCTGTCTGATGATGATGATGATGACAACAACGACATACCAGTACCATCATCGATACATGGCGATCCTCAATGACCTTGGCTCCAAGAATTCCATGGTTATCTCAATTCCAAGGATCAACTCGCATCTGGCATGTCAATTGTACAATGGTGGGGGCTCAATGCTGCTAGGTACCCAGTATGGAGCTCTTTGGCTCACGACTATCTGTCAATCATGGCGACATCTGTGTCAAGCGAATGTGCATTCTCATCATCCGTGATCACGATTAGCAAGCGATGCAATCGCCTCGCTGGTGATGTTGTTGAAGCACTTCAATGCCTGAAGTGCTTCATCCGACGAGACTTGCTGTTCTGTGAGCTGCAGGACCCCTCAGTACTGTCGGAATATGGGAATGAGGAAGCTCTTCTGTCAAGTCAGGAATGTGAGGACTTGGAGGAGCTGGATAGTGATATTATCATGTCGAGTTTAGAGTAGCTAATAGCTAGTCTATCATATTGTTATACTGTCATTTCTCTGCAGTGAAAAGCTGGGGCCTAAGCTGGGCTGGGCCCTGGGCCCTATGAGGCTGTCTTTAAGGGCTCAGGCTTTGATTTGGCTAAGCCTGAGCCCTCAAAAGCTGGGCCCTAGCTGGGGCTTTTGGGCTGGGCCGGGCCTGGCACAACACTATTTGTAATAGACATTGCTGTGCCAGCACCTTTGGAATCGGATCAATAAGGGACAAATAGTTCAGGCTGACAATACTAACTGGGGCTATTCAGGAGATCGTGAAATTCAGGCTTGAACATAGCAGGGGCACCTAACATCACAATAAAGAAATTGTCACCAATACCATACTAAGAAAAAAAGACATGCACCTGCATCCCCAAAAAGAGGTGGTTCATCAATTGTACTATGTCCAGCAGTTGGACGAGAAGTTGATGGGCCTGGATCAGTTGCCTTGTTGGGAATCTTACGCTTAGCAGCCAAGTGTAACTGTTCTGAGAGAATGATTAGAATGCGGAGCTTTGGCACAACATCAACACTCACCTTTTAATGTCTTCTCATAGCGACGTGCTGCATGAACACTGTCTTTCTCTGTGTCTTTCTGAGCCTGGCAACTTGCTTTATGTCTCTTGAAGCCTTGTCGTTTACATAACTTCCCACAAATGGGGCATGATACACAGGCAGTGAGTGTTTCTTCAGAGTAATCATACTTTTTCCGAGGCTTTCATTTAGGAGCCACAATGGTTGAGGGTAGGACAGATGGACATAAGAAAAGCGATACAATCAATATGTGCACAGCTTCTTGCACTTACGTGATATTGATTATCAGTTCACACATATAAGGACAACCACATTGTAATGTGCACGCCCTATTGTGCGACCATGTGCATTATGTAAGTTCCATGCCTACCCTATTTTGACCCCATTTTAATGCCTCTTATCATGACTTTCCTGGAATGGTAAGCCAGTGGCATTAGCATAGGTCAAAAAAAGTTGTGACATACATGTCATATCTATGAGAGAACTAAGTAAAACGGCAGTGATGCCCACTCAGCCACTGCTTAAAATGTAGCAGGAACAACTAGTATTCACCTAAGTAAAAAGGCAGTGATGCCCACTACACTTCTCAGTAAGCAATACTAAACAGTAAAAGTAAAGTAAACTCACCTCAGCTGCTGCCTAAGATATAACAGGAACGACTGAGGTGTTACGCTTGATCCCGAAGGGTCGAAGCGCGGACTCAGCTGAAGGTCAGGGGTCAAGATGGTTACCAGCAACTAGCTATTTGACAAGACAAAGGACGTAGCCTGCTAATGGCAGGGTCAAGGGTTCTATCAACGAACTGTTGATGGTGTCCTCTTCTGAGGATTCTTGCCTAGCAATTGTGCTAGCAAGGAGACGAGGGTAAGAGCGGGAGCGCTCAGTCGAGTGTAGAGCGAGGACACGTTGAGGAAGCAAGTTAATTGCCGAGTAGGTCTAAGTTAGGGTTGACAAGTAGACCTACGAGGGTTTTTATAGTACATTGGAAAACAACAAGGTAAAACGTGGACAATGAGGAATCAACAGAGATTGGTAAACATATGAGTAAACCAACGAATAGCGAAAGGAACTCGATGACTGATGAAGGAACTACGAGCCCGATACGAGAGAATCGGACGAGGAGACTAATGTTCGATGACTAACGGGGGAAATGGAGCGGGGACGAAGGGAAACAAGTAGACATAGAAATGAAACGTAACATGAGGGGAGTTCCGAGAACAGAGTAAGACTATATAAAGTAGGCAGAGATGTGAGCACTAATAGTGCTGTGCTGGCCCAGCCTCAAGCTGCAAAGCCGGTTAAGCCAAGCCCTCTCAGGCCAAGCCAGGCTATGCCCTGAGCCCCGCCCAAGCCCCTATAACGGCCTGGCCCATTGTTTTGGAAAGCCAAGGCCAAGCCAGGTCAAACTGTTGAAGCCTAGGGAACTGCATGGGTATGGGTAACCCATGCAGGTACTGTTGTTGCATGTGCCTTTTTGGGCCCATTTTGGGCAACAGTGCCACCTTACATAACAAACTGTGCACTTTCCTTTTCACTACTTTCTATGCATTCTGGGCTACTGTGGTAGTCTCTAGACTACTCCTTCACATATTGCTACAAAAGGTTATGAGCCCCGCCAGTGCTCAATAGCCCAGTTACCAACCTAGGAGATTCCCCCATGACATGACCTGAAGAAGACGAGGTCTTGGAGCTTAGGCCAGACACCGGGAATTGGTTGGCATGGCATGAGAAAGTTATCAGAGTGATTGAGGACCATGGGCTGCAGAAATATCTCACCAGTACAGCCACAGATGTGGAGCCTCAGCTTGAAACACTGGTGCAATTCAACCTTGAGTTTGCCAGACTCAATCTTAATGTCATGTTTCCAGCTTGGAACAGCCCATAGGATCTGGGCATATCTCACAGAACGATTTGACAGGACAGTGGTAGTTATGAAAATGGCTACAGGAAGGTCTGTGGTACCTGACAAGGCAGTGCATATGGCTGTGCCAATGCTGAGACAGTTCAGTGGCACCTGTCGGAGGTGTGGCAAGGTTGGTCACAAGGTGCGGGACTGCCAAGAGGTTGAGAAACCAAGTTGCAGGAAAGATCATGCATAGAAACGTGATACAGACAATTCCTGGATGGTTGAGTCAGATGGTTGGAGGGGTCAAGATGATCATGGCAAGGACACAGAGGTCCATTGCATGCTGGTCATGCCCCAGGAACTGGAGGAACCTAGAACAGCTGAGGGGGACCCCCTGGCAAGTGAGCACACTCACATTACAAATGGAGATGCACCAGATACAGTTAGCATGTCACTTGAGGGGAAGTAACAGGATTAGTTGGTGACTGATGATGCTGACAGTGATGGGTTGCAGCAGGATGCTGGCAGCCTGAGTGGCAAGAACAATGGACCAGAAAACACGACAGAGAACCCTGGGGACATGCCAGGTAACAACAAGCATCATCCAGACACATCCACAGAGCCGTCTGATGCTGCTGTAAGTGCAGGGGTGGCTAGTGGAATCGGACAGGCCATGGAGGGCACTGCTGATGCAAGCAGTGCACTGGACAGGCCACCTGTCACTGCTGTAAGTGCGGGGGTGGCTGATATTGTCAGACAGGCTGAGGCTGATGAGATGGATGCACCAGGGGAGCCACCTGACACTGCTGGAAGCATGGGTGGCTGATTGGATCCAATGGGTCAAGATTGAGGCACTGGAGATGTTGCTGAGCGCTGCTAAGGTTGAGCACATGAGGCCAAGCAGTGGTGTGGTGATTGTTGTTAAGGTCACAGGTTTGCACTATGGAGTGCAGGTTGAAGGGGGGAGTGCTGAAATGGGTCAGTGCACCTCATGGGTCAGTAGTGACATACCTAAGGAACCCCCACCACCGGGAAGACCACCCAATGACACCAGATGCATGCCAAACAGACTCTCAAGTATCATGCTTGAGGAAAAGTGGTTTGGGTGTGCAAGCTGTGACACTCAATGTGTCAGCAGCGAGGCATATGAGTCAGGAACTCTAGGAGGTGGCAACAACAACAGTACTGGGCCAAAGGACCTGCGCAATATGCTGGAGCATGAGCACAGGCAGTTAGAGCAGACAGGTGGAAACGACATACCTGTGGCAACTCCAGATGAGACAAGTGACAAGGAAGGTGAAGTGCATGTGCCACAGACATTGGCCACATTCCCAAGAGGCCTCACCGGTGATGGGAATAAGCACTGGGCTGACCTGAGTGCACTGCATCAAGATAGCAAGCCTGGTGGTCACCCTGGTGAATTGGGTGACTGGGCAGATGACCTGGGAGCGTCAATGGGCATCGAGGACACTGGGACCTGGCCATGGAGGCCACCTAATGATGCTATGCATGGATCAGTCAATCCCTTGAGCATTGAGCTCAAAGGGGAGAATACTGACCGGCAGCTGAGTTGCGAGCTGCGATGCATGAGTGGTGAGGTGGGTCAGCTGGGACCGCTGGGACATGTCGAGGATGCTGATAGCATGCTGGAAACACTGTACAATGGGTCAGGACAGGTGCGTGAATGACTGGAGCAGTGGGCTGATGAAGACTCACCTTGGCGTGGTCCAGACAAGCCAGAAGGGTTATGCAGCAACATGGCCATGCAGGGCAGTGCCCATAGTAATCTAAAGGACCTGGAATGCAAGTGCAACAGTGGTGGTGGCAATACCATTGCACTATGTCGAAATGGCAGGCTTGGAAGCTCACCAGGCAAGATGGTGGTGTCGACAGATGAGGCCAGTGGTTGGGCAACTGCACCAGGTGGTAGCCAGAATGACCAGGAGCATCTAGAGGTCAAGGATGACAGTGGCTGTGTTGAAACAGGTGCGCTACATCAAGCCGCTAGGCCAGGAGCCTTGCGAGGCGAGTTGGGTGAGTTGGCAGTGTCAACAGATGATGCAAGCAGTCAGGTGACTGCACCAGGCAGTAGTCACAGCAGCCAGGAGTGCCCAGAAAATGAGAATAACAGCAGCTGTGTTGAAACAGGTGCGCTGCATCAGGTTGCTGGGCCAAGAGCCTTGCTGGATGAGCTGGGTGAGTCAGAAGATGGCGACAGCGATCAGAGCTGTGATAAGGATGGTGATGGCATCCATTTGGATGGGAAATGGTGCCAGATGGGTGGTGCAATGAGCGGCACATGCTGCGACTCGAAACAAGTTGAAACGCGACTGCTAGCTGAGGACAAGCGGTTAGGCCAGCACTGGTGGTGTGAAACGAAAGGGTTGTATGCACCTGGACCATCCATATCACCCAGCCATCAACCCCAGCATCCTATTGTGCTGTCAAACCCCCCCGTGTTGTCAAGGATGATTGAAATCATTGACTAGAAGCATTAGTTGGGCAAGCGTGATAAAATCAACTTACCTTGTTATCCAGGCATGCTGGGGCCATATCAGGCCAATAAAATGTGCTAGATGTGTTCAGGGTGGACTGTAGAGGATACAGGTGTGACATTGAGTCGCAATTTGTGTTGCTAATGGTGTTAGAGGCAATCGATGGCAATCATGCACAGAGAGAGATGAGCACGGGGTTTAGCCAAGCTATGACTTCCATATTGGGATGAACAGGCTCACAGACACTAGCTGAGGCACAACTTTCCTTATTTGGACATCACTCATGCACAGGACTTTCAGGACGCACAGATGCATCAATTTCCATTTGTTTTTACATGATTTTCATTTGGAATAAAGCCTTTGCACTTGTTGCTGAAGAAGGTATTCATTCATTTGGTTTCATTCTTAGATATTATTTAGGAAGATGGCCACTGTTAAGTGGGTGTGTTGTTGCATGTGCCTTTTCGGGCCCATTTTGGGTAATAGTGCCACCTTACATAACAAACTGTGCACTTTCCTTTTCACTACTTTCTATGCATTCTGGGCTACTGTGGTAGTCTCTAGACTACTCCTTCACATACTGCTATAAAAGGTACTGGTACCCATACCTGTGTGGATATGGGTACAGGTCACACTTTTATAACCTGCAACCATACCCACACCCATATCACCAGTACCTGTGGGTACTGGCGGGTACTATCTTATGCCACTAGGGCATAGTGTGGGTATGGGTACTGGTGGGTATGGGTGTGGGTTGGCAAAAGCTGACCCACAGCTTAACCCATACCCATGGAGTGGGTATAGGTATGGGTATGGGTATGGGTGTGGGTATGAGTGCTACCCATATTCATACCCATGGTTATTCTCTTACAAAGGATAATTCTATAGCTGCACTTTGCATTCATTACATTCAAGTCAACACACAGCAGTGGCTCTGCACTTTGTTTGGTAGCTTTTATCATCCACTTTGTTTGTGGCATATGCCACTAAAGCTGTGGATTGTGAGCAAAATTTTAGATAGTCTATCATCTTTCACCAAGTCTTCAACTCTACTTAATATACTAACAAAAGATAACCATCACAAGGTACTGATGAAATGTATCACAAAGCCATCCGAGAAGGCCAAAGCAGCACTTGATAATCAGACAACCAAGGCTCCAAAGAAGCACAAGCCTGAGAATGACATGTCTGTTAGCTCAACACATGGCTCTAAGAAGAGGCAACCCACTCCCACACAATGTATGATTTCATTACTTACCATGATGGTGTATGAAGCAAGTGACCTGGCACCCCAGCCCACCCCAGATAACCTCATACTGACACTGAGGTCAAGGCAGAAAATTTGAGTGACAGTGACACCAAAAAAAACCTGCAAGGTGATGACATGAATAAGGCAGACAAAAAGGAGAGTCATTTGGACCCCAAGGAAGACCTCTGTGCAAGATAAACTATAATTCATACAGAGACATACTAACATTAGTAACAGAGCGCCTGATGAAAGATTGGACCTCACCTATCTATGCATTCTTTGGAGCTATACCAACAATTGAAAATATCAACAACCGCCACTTGTATGTGTTCAAGTGCAATGCATGTGGATGCAAGGCCATAGTATGCCGGTATCTTGATACAAAGGATGCTCATTCAACTGGAAACATGTGCAAGCATGTCAAAAAGTGCTGGGGAGAAGAAGCTATGAAGGCTGCTGATAGTTTGAAGGATGCAAATAAAGTATGCAACACAATTATAGCTGGACTGCTAAAAGATGGCAAGATTGTTGTAGCTTTTGAGCACAAGAACAAAAATATAATTGCTTACTTGCATATACCACACACCCATATGGAAACATGGTACATTGTACCAATATTGGACTTTGGAAACTGCAACTTAATTGCCATATCATTTGCTAGGATTGAGATTGTGCACTGGGTTGCTGAAAATCTGTAACCATTTACAATCATCAGTGATCGTGCATTCCTATCATTAATGAAAACAGGGCGGCCCAATCATTATGTACCTTCTCACTACATGGTGGCATGTGATGTGCAACATGTCTTTGCACACATGTGTCAGCGGATTGCTAAAATGTTGCAAGTAAGTCAACTAATTGATTGTGTTGAGTATACTATTGATGACTTACCAGGGATACGACAGCAAGTTAAGCTTTACAACAGATGCCTGGACCTCCCTGAACCATTGGTCCTTTGTTGCCATTTGTGTGCACTTGGAGCACAAAGGATTGCCACTGACAATGCCATTAGATCTTGTCAAAGTAGCTAAGGCTGGTACAGTAACTTACAATACAAACTTGCTTGCTAATGGGCATGTAGTTGCACACTGGTATGACACTTGCAGTGGCCTTTCAAAATGTACTAGAAGAGTTTGGGGTAGGAGAAAAGGTCAGTGAGAAAAGCCGCCTTGAGAACACATGACTTACAAGCACAAAGGTCCTTTGCATTATGTGTGACAATGCTGCAAATAACAATGTGATGATTGATGGATTGGAATTTGAGCTACCAGACTACGATGGGGCAGCAGGACATGCATGGTGCTTCCTGCATACAACAAACCTGGTGGCTAAGTCCTTCCTTTGTGTGTTTGAGATATGGAAAAGTGGCTGGAGGGTCGAGGATGAGAGCAATTTGCTGCCTGAGGAACTCCAACTGGTTCAAAAGCTCCGTGAGTTGGGTGAGGGCAGAGACCATGGTGTTGAAACTGAGAATGGTGTTGATGAGGACACAATGGATGACAACCTTGAAGGGTGGGTGGATGAGACAGAAGAGATGACTGTTGATGAGAGAAAAAAGCTACAAGAACTGATTCAACCAGTGCAGTTAGCACTTGCCAAGGTAAATAAAAATTTTAAGAGATCGAGACATACCATTTCTGCTTGACTTCCTGACAGATCCAGAAGCTGGCATACAAGCTCATCAACTCGTTGACCAAGCTGCACTCTGAGTGGCAGTGAACTCTTGAGCAACTAAACCTTAGAATCACAAACTTGTCTCATGATGTCGCCACCAGATGGAATTTGAACTTTGACATGCTTAATCATGCATTGAACCATAAAGCAGTTGTGGAAATCATAACACAGAGGAAAAAATTAGGACTACAACAATATGAGTTAACAGATGAGGAGTGGGGGATGCTCACTGAGTTGCGCAATGTGCTTCAGGTGCGCATCATATTGTAATAGCAAGGCTAACGATGGTATGTTGACTATGCACTGCTGACATAACCAGGTCCTGAAGCATGCTACTGAGTTTTTTTCTTGGTCCACACCCAACCTCACAACCATTATTCCAGCCATGGACATCATTGACGAACAGCTGACAAAGTATGCACAAGACTGAACTATATCAGCCTCAATCTGTGCTGGCATCGCTGCTGTAAAATGAACCTTGAACCAGTATTACATGTTAACAGACAGTTCTGAGGTGTATCAAATCACTATGGGTGAGTATACTAGTTACATTCATGCATAGAACTTCTAAATATTTTCAGTTCTCCACCCATGCTATAAATTACACTATTTCAAGCTTGCCAATTGGGAAGACGATTAGATTCAAACTGCTGAGCAACTTGTGTGTGACAAATTTGAGCTTTCTTATGCTGTAGAGGAAGAGCATACCCCCGAGCCTGATATCAGTGACGAGATCGAGACACCATCAGTGAGTATATTATATTTAACCAACTGTCTACTACTGACTAATGAATAAAAAGTAAAAGAAAGGGAATATGTTCGACAGTATGGCTTCCCTTGCACCCCCAAAAGCAACCAATGACCAGGATGAGTTGGACAGGTATCTGTCAGTTGATGTTGAGCATGTTACTGACCCTCACATGTGGTGGTATGAGCACCACAAGACTTATCCTCACCTCTCCCATATGGCCTTGGATTATCTCACCATTCCAGGTATGTTTGTTGTATTTGTTGATCTATAGACTGACTTAATTCTCTTCAGCAACATCTATTGATGTCAAGCAGCTCTTTAGCTGCGGCTGTCTCATTCTCTCACATGTGTGCTCAGGCCTATCCACTCAGTCAACCCATGTGGTCATGTGTTTGGGACCATGGTTTCTATTGAAGCTTATTGATCTGGATAATCTGAAGGCTACTGCTGAGCTGCCAGATGTCAAGGAGGGAGAGGAGGAGGTACAATGAGGCCACAATGGATTAGTTATATATTATGTCGAGTCGCTGGTTACATTGTAATAAAAAACCGGTAACCCACAGGTAAACCTGTGTGGGTCACAGGTAAACCTATGATTGGTATGAGTATGGGTTTTGTTTTGCTAACCTATGGCTCAACCCATACCCACTATGTGAGTATGGGTATTTGGTGGATATGGGTGTGGGTATGAGTGCTGGTACTCCAGGGTATACCCACACTATGCCCTACATGCCACCCTGTGCCACCTCACCACTGTGCCACCTCACTACCATGCCACCACAATGAAGGCACTGCGACAGTGCAATCGCTCTATTGGTGACAACAATGTGGGTGAGGGCATGCAATGGCATGCCTACCACAATGATGACGATGTGGGTGAGGGTGACAGTGTGTCCACCACACTGGTGACAATGATGTGGGCGAGAGCACAGCAGTGTACTCACCACCACCACTACAACACAGGCAAGGGGACCAGTGACAATGACAGGGGCCAGGGTATGCAACAGTGCACCCACCACCACAACAACAGCAATGTGGGTGAGAGCACAGCAGGGGCAGGGTACCATGATGATGCATTTACCACACCAGCAATGACAACATGGGTGAGGGTATGCAATGGCACACCAGGCACACCCACCACCACAATGACAATGTGGGCAAGGGCATTGTGATGGTGCATCCACCATGCTGGTGAGCAATGACAAGGAGGGTGAGGATATGCAACAGTGCGCCCACCACCACCACCATGACAATGACAATGACATGGGTGAGGGCACTGTGATGGTGTGTCCACCATGCTGGCAACAACGATGAGGGCGAGGATACACAGTGGCGTGCCCACTACCACCACCACCACCACCACCATCACGACATGGGCAAAGGCACCATGATGGTGTGTCCACCATGCCAGCGATGACAATGAGGGTGAGGGTACACAATGGTGTGCCCACCATGACAACAACAACAACAATGATGACAACATGGGTGAGGGCGCCGTGACAGTGCATCTACCATGCCAGTGAGCGATGACGACAAGGGCAAGGATATGCAATGGCTCTCACCTATGGATGTCAGCACCTTCATTTACATGGACATGGACACATGAGCGTGCGTGTGTGTGCAGACCACAGTCTGCATATGTATGTGCACTCACTTGCCCATGCTGTTTCTTCAATCTCACTCGCTGTCACCACCCCTGTTATATGCTGGTTGTGAACCTGTGAGCACATATGCATATGCAGACTGTGATTTGCATATGTATCTGTGCCCACCTGCCCACCCTGGCTCCTTTGCCCTTGACCTTGTCCCTCTGGCTGCACACTCACAGATGTACCCACAGCAGGTACAGTACCCATTCCCACAGGTAGGTACCCACAGCAGGTATGGGTATGGGTCATGCACTAGGTACCCAGGGGTATACCCATGCAGTTGCCTATCGAAGCCCCAGAAGCCCCAAATCTTGCTTGGCAAAATCTGATTTACTATAAAAAGTATGTTGATATAAAATTTAAAGTTTCATCTTACTCACCAATCTGATCACTTGCCTAAACCACCACCAGCTATGCCTTGTTCTGACAACAAACAGCTCTGCCAGCCAAAATATGTGCCTGCCCCATCAGCATATGTCACATATGTGGATAACAACATGGAGCTGGAGCTTTCTTCCCACCGGCAAGCAAAGGCGGCACACATGCTGGTCACACAGCCTCTACATGCTGAAAAGCATAAGATAACTGACATTGAAACACTCTCTAGCACCACCAAGAGAGAGTCAGATCTAGAGAGTTGACTGAAAAAAAAGGCTTTAAAAGGTAAGTATTTCAGATTTACTATTTAACAATACTACTCATTCAACCTAATACTAGGCAAAGGCTGTGCTCCTACTATTCCATCACAGTCATCAGACATAGTCGATGCAGTCAATGTCAACACTGGGTCCAATGGTGATGTTCTTCAAGATGTTTAAGTCACTGATGTTGATGGGCCCATTAAAATGGCATGAGGTGATTGCATGCAAGATATTGAGGCATTCTTTTCTATGCCATACCTGAAGAATGACAAAAAATATTGAGATTGCAACACTTGCTTGTACATTCTACATTTTCCTTTTTTTTTGTTTACTCAGAATACTCTAGTAAGGTACAGAAGAAACTGGTTCCCTTTGTAAATGAGGCCATAACATTGCGGCACCACCAGCAAGCTGTTCATCTGATTGAATATCAAAAATGGGTGGCTGACAATGGATTCACTTCCATGCTACCCGAAGATGCTAAATGGCATCATGATATGGCCTGTGAAGGTAGCACGTCCAGAAAATCCGAGCTCAGCAAGCAAGCATCACTCGATATGCATCTGGTAGCCAAGGAGTGGGTCATCTGATACTCAGATCAGACCTTGTGGGATGCTCTGATTGATTGGATTATTGATATAGATCAGATGAGTACTATCATGACTACTCTGATACTGATTGCTACTGATCATATGTAGCCACTCTCTGCTACAGAGCATCTGTCATTCCAGAAAGTACTGAAGCTTACTGCCTACACCAGCACAAATAGAATCAACATATGAGTCGCAAGATAAATCACCATGCTATCATTGCCCACTTCCAGGAGAACATTAAAAAGCTTTGTCAAATGTTTTTGGTGAGTGCTATAAATAACATTACAAAATTTACTGATAATACACTATGCAATAGAGTGAAGCCATTCAAGGGCACATCAACCTGACATGCAATGCTTGGCAAGCATCAAATATTGACACTTACTTCACAGTTACTGCCGCATGGATTGAAGAGCGCTCATCATGTGAATAGTTCCTTCAAACAGGACTTCTGGGTTTCATTCAGGTCAACCACACTCATGATGAAGTCCACCTTGGACAAGCCCTCTACAAGGTGGCTAAACGTGCTAGTGTAACACACAAGGTACATATGTGATTAGTATTTATTCACACCATACTAATGTATTTTACTAGATCAGCTATGTAACCTGTAACAATGTGAGCAACAACAAGACTATGATGGATGAATTTGGGTGGCTTATTTTGGCTGAATGGGACAGAATTTTGATGCTCAAAAGTGTCAATTATGGTAAGTGGTCCTAATCTCAATACAATGGTTGTCAGCATTGACTGATCTTCTGATTACAGTTGTATGGCACATGTGATCAATCTCATTACCTAGGCATTCATGGGAACCATGAGCACCTCAAAACACTATGACCCTGCTACACCTGAGGCAGATCTGGTCCCTACCAGTGATGGAGATGATCATGATATGATCGGCATCATTCATGCCATTACTGTCAAGGTAAGTATAACCAATTTCAGATTTTCTATTTCATTTCATACAATGTCTTACAGGCAGGGTCATTGGCAAAACACAAGGAAATGTTCAAAAGCATCCAAACCCACACCCGCCCATTGCATCTATTGCTTGATATGAAGATGTGGTGGTTATTGACATTTGTCATACTTTGTCATATACTGGATCTGAAAGAGGTAAGAGGTGTGTTCTCCCTTGTTCACATCGCTAACAAGTTACAGGAAGTGAATACATTTGTGGCACGTCTTGATGCACAGGAGTGGGACAGTGAGAAACACCATAAAATATATGAGCTACAGCTAAATGACACTGAGTGGACTCACATCCATCAAATCTTGATGCTACTGGCGGTATGTACAACATTACTACCCTCAGCAATGAAGAGACTTACTACTGCTCCCTAAGTATGCTGAGAATGCCCAACACATGTTCTTGAGTGAACACAGCCCCACTCTCCACACCACTCTGCTAGCGCTTGAAGCACTTCATAAAGTGTGGTCTGCATGTGCAGCCAGCAAGAAGTACAGCAAGTTTAGTGGCACGCTCAAGGCCAGACTCAAGAAACTATCAACATACTATGACCATACATTGGGTTCAAATGCATATATCATCGCTATGAGTGAGTTTTCAATTGTATTTTGCTACATGTCTAATGGACGATTGTAGTACTCAACCCAAATCAAAAACTTAACTACATCCACACAAATTGGGGTGAAGAGCTTTACACTGATGCTGTACATCATGCTAAGGCTATCGTGCATTGTTAGAATTGAATAATGAGCTAACAAATACAAGTATGAGGAATGTTACTGCACCATGCACAACAATGCCAGAAAGGTGCCTCAGGCTAAGAGTCAGACACACCCCAGTGTGATGTGTCAAAACTTGAAAGTCCAAGCACTCTTGAATGAGCTAATGGATGATGACAACAACAACAACAATGATGATGGTGAGGGCAACTGGGCAACTACAAGTAAGAGCCAGCAATCAGAAGATCTCTCAAGGCCATGGCTACATGGCTTCCATGAGTATCTCAACATGCAGGATCTCCTCAGTGACCTTTCCATTGTCCAGTGGTGGGGCATTGATTCCATACAGTATCCGGTCTGGGGGTCACTTGCACATGACTTTCTGTCCATCATGTCAAGTTCTGTTTTGTCCGAGTATGCATTCTTCTCTGTGGGAATTACGATTAGCAAGTGACATAACAGTCTCAATGCTGACATTGTCAAGGCACTTCAATTCCACAAGTTCACATCCAGATCCAAACTCTTGTTTCAACAAGAGTTGTCAGTATTGGTGGAGACAACTCAGGAGGGGGCGGAATCAGACAATGCCAGTGTCAATACAGATAATGGAGATCAGTGGGACAGTTGGTAGTTACTTTTGTACTGACAGTGTGACACTCAGGTGTGATAAAGTACGTTACAGCTGCGGCGGTACACAGTACCTGTGGTCGTTCACTCGTTCTTGAGGAATAAAGCAATGAAGTGTGCATGAGGGAATGGGCTGTGGCTTCAGCACAAGCCCTGGCTAGGCCCCCATTGGGGGCTTTTAGGGGCTTGGGCCTGGCCTGCAATTTGTTGAGACCCAAGCCCCCCTAAGCCAGGCCTGAGCTGGGGCTTTCAGGCCAAGCCAGGCTTGTACAGCAATAAGCACTAACTCCAATCAACTCTGAAATGGGAAGTCCAAAATCCATAAGTGAAACAATGAAAGAGGATGCAGTTCCGAGGCATTGGAAGTGATCAGCACTGAAGTAAGGTTGGGAAATGGAGGAGCACAGTGGTAAGTACCTTGAGCATTATTTAGTTCCAACTCCTGGAACTCCATCTGGACTTTCCAACTCCTGTGTGTGGTGACTGACTGTGACTGACCATGACTAGTCAGAGTCCAATAGGAGTGCTTGAAGGACTTTGGAGTTGTAGTCTTTGATAATGTCACATTGATATGAGGAAGACATCTGGTGAATCTGTTCCACATGTTATTTGCCTACTCAAGCCAATACTCATCAGTAAAATATCAACTGATCTTTTTGGGTCTGTGACATCTTTGACAGGCATCACAGGCACAAAGACCAATAAGTTGTCATGGACATGTCCCATCTTGTGAAAGACAGTGAAGACATGAAAAGACTGCCATGGACTTTTACAGGTGCTATAGCAGAGACAAAAAGTAGACTGAAAAGTACTTGAAGTAGATAAAAAAAGTACCACAAGGTACTGCCAGTCAGTCAAAAAGTGTCCTGAAGTACAAATCATGTGGTTGGGCATAGCAATTGGATCACAGACAAATCAAA
>JBBPMH010000670.1:0-18895 GCA_038090235.1 Pulveroboletus ravenelii
TGATGAAGTTGTAAACGTTTTCGACATGCTTTGTTGTCATATCCCCTACCTGTGGATGTTGTAGATTAGATACTGCATACCTATTGTTACTTCTGACAAAGGTAATGGTATCAAGAACTATATCAATTCTAATTTCCAGCACGATCCCCGTCATGGTTTTGTATAGTCCCCGACGGTCATATATCGCCGTCGGTGATAGAGAAGCGGCAACTTGTGCAACCCAGCACAATCTTGTTCGTCGTCCTCCGATGGAGGAACGCGTTCGACGCGAAGCACTCTCGCAATGAACAACTCCGAAGGTAACCCTGTCTGGCTTGACACTTGCTGCACCTCACCCTCCTGCATGGATTGTTGTTCGTCGCCGTCATCGTCGAATGCGTGTGAGTCGGGCAGGCGGGCGAGCGACAACGAGGGACGGACAAGACGACAAGATAGCGCGCCAAGCGCACCGGCAAGAATGGGGAGGCCGTCCTGGGAGAGGGTGTAGCTGACGCGTGGGTCTTGGAATGGGCGGGGATAGAGGTCTGATCGGGCAAAGCGATCTGCAAGGTGAGGTTGGGCTGCGGAAAGGATGTTGATGATGAGGTGTGCCGAGGGGGAAGAGGGTGAAAGTGAGGGTGCGACGCGGGAGTTGAGCGCGGACGCCATTCGGGAGGGGATGCGGAGGGAGAAGGCGATGAGGGGGAATGGGTCGAGCGCGATTGAAGTGAAGGAGGAGAGGGTCGCGCCGTGAAAAGTGGACGTAGACAGGTGTCGTGGTGGGTCAGGAAGAAGGGCGGTGACGACGGCGACGGGCTGGGCGGTCTCGCGAAGGAGCTGCCGGAGATCTTGGCGGGTGTCGTCGGTGGGTGCGTGGACGAGTCCTCGAGGGAGGGCGACCCGACTCAGCAACGGACGCGTCGAAAGCACCATTCTGGTTGTCCGCCCCATCGTCGCCAGTTCATGAACGCGCTGACTAATACACGGTCGACGTCCACTCTAGTAACTCACCAACCGACGTGTTCGTGCTCCTTCATACCCTGCAATGTATAGTACCAAAAACATCCAGCGAATCAAGTGATGTATGGGCATTGATAGTGCGTGTGTCGATGTAGACAGGGTTCAAGGCGAGTCAGACGAAGACGGTTCAGTAAACAACCAGCCCTTGTCCCTCTTTATCCGGCGACGAACCGCTGGCCTCTGAGATCTCCAACTCGAATTCGATGTACTTGAATCCGAGTCGTCAGGCACGACCGTCCTCGGACTACGGAGCCAGCCATTATGGTTGCTGGCATTACTGGAGAGTAGCAAGTTGGTCGAGGGAGTTGGATCAAAACGCGGGCACACTTCTCACCTTGTACCAGGCCTGTTTCTCGCAATCTGTAGTGGTAATACCCGTTCATCAGAGTGACCGACAGCAGTCTCGATAATGGTCGCATCTGCCGTCTGTTGTCTAGCAGGTCGAGGGGTGCTCTCAAGCTCACCATCGCCGTCAAGCGAGGCGAAACTGCTGAACGGCTTCTTGCACTCGTGTGGTACAGCAGCCCCCGTGCTGACACGTGTGCCGGGCTCTGCGCTCTGCTTCTTCGTCTTGCTCTTCCTGAGGACTGCCTTGTGTTTCGAGTCGCCAACAATCTCCACCGTGTCACTGTCCGAACCATTTAGCCGGGGCGTCGCCCTGAGAGCCTCGGTTTTACCATCCCTCTTTGCGACACGCGTAGACCGCCCGCTCGTCCAACTATCCACCGACATCGCGTCCGATTCCGAGTTACCTGTGACAACCTGCTGCCTCGTCCTCCGCCGCATCTTGCGCGTTGTGCTCGCTTCTGAGACCTCCGACGCATCCCCCGTTTCGACCCCGCCCTCTGTACGTGCCTTGAACTCTCTCGCCTGCCGCGCTCGTTCCAGGGCCTTCATCCGTTGATTGTCCCGTGCCTTGGCGCGTTGTGCAGCCCGCTCCTCTTCCAACATCTCCTTTTCGACCTTTTCTTCCTCTGCAAGTTCCTTTCTTCGGACCCTCGCTCGTTCCATGACAATTCGGTCCGCAACGCCCACCTCGTCGTCATCGAAACTGGCGTCTTTGCGTTTGTTCTCGCCCGTGTCCGGGAACATGGCAACACCGTATTGTGCGCTTTCACGCAGGGTCACGATTGCCTCTTTGATATCGACACAGAGATCTTGCGCGATAAGCCGGATGGCCGCCTCGGGTACGAGGATACGCTGAATGAATTCAGCTGGTGCAAGCGGCGCAATCAGAGATGCATCAAATGTCGACGGTGGAAAGAGATCAAAAAGAGTCTGATGTATGATGACCGAGCCCTGCTCGCCATAGCTATCAACCGTCATTGACGTCTTTGATAGGTCGTGGATAAGGGAATGACGTACTATCCCGGCTGCGTCCTCTCGAAACTTGCGAACTGACCCTTGACGCCGACCACTGTACGACTACCCTGCTTCTTCACCTCTTTCTTCACCTCTCTCCAGAAGACGCTCCTACTCTTTGGTCCTCTTGGCCCATTATCGATATCGGAATCCTCGATATCGCTGATGTCATCCTTGTCCAAGATAATTGCCTCCAACTCTTTCTTCATCTTCTTGACTCTAATCGGAACCTTGGTAAAGTCAATCGCCTTCGGCCAGCCTTTCTCAGCTGCGACTGGCAGCTGATGCGATTCGAAGCGGTGTCGTTGACAAACAGATATGTAAATCGTTAATGGTGCTTTCAGGCCACACCGGTTTTTCGGTCGTGGATCTGAAACCGACTTCTTGCGCGCCGTCGTAAGCAAGTGTCGGAGAAAGGGAGTGGTATGGGGGGGCAATTCCTCATCGCAATAGGGACACATCTTTGAAGGGTCTCGAGCGTAACCCAACTCGACTGTATGCAAGTGTTCGTGTGAGTACAAAAAAGAGTGTCAGTCAGAACATTGGCGGCTCACTAGAGTCATCCTCCATAGGCTCATGCAGATAATCGAGCGCGTCCAGCACCCTGGAGAGATTCGCAGCGGTGAATAAGTAAGCATGGTTGAGACAGAACCAAGACGACGGACTTTGCGCGCGAGTCTTTGCGCTTTTTCGCAGTGCGACTTCCTTCCGCGCTGCCGTCTTCAGACGAGACACGCTTCGTGAATTTAAGATTGCGCGTGCTGGGCGACCCCGACCGCCGGTCGATACCCGCAAGCATCTGAGAACTCATAGGGAATGGCTTGGGACCATCACGCTTCCCTGGGCCGTCTCTCAAGTTGACGCCGTCCTCGTCGGGAGACTCTTCGCGTGCCTTACCTTCGTCAATTAAGCAAGGGAGGGGTGACAAGTTGGGGAAGGTGGTTTCGCGAGAGACTGGTATCATTTTTAGCGGAGAAGGAAGAGGGATTGGCTTAGGAGCGTGGTCAAGCATCGCAGCACGTGATGTAGCGGCCTTCTTGGTCTTGGTGGAATGGGCATCACCGTTCCGCGCGTTGTCAGAGATGTTTTCCTTTGCCTGCAGCGACATGGGAAATTCCTGCGGTTCCCGACGCGACGATGAATGAAGGGGCGCTTTCTCGACAGTTCGATTACTGTCCGCAATTGCAGGCATTTCGGGTGTCTCGCAACGCAGAAGAAAACTGTGCTTCTGTACCATGGGACATGGTGTGGACTCTGGGCTGCTGTCACGCTGAAGAGGGGCAGATCTAATGATGACGCGCGGTCGTGGGCGATGCTTGGGGGGTGATCGTGGGGTATCCTTGGCCGTGGGGGAAGGCAGTTTGGGAGTGGAAGAGTCCTTGGCATTAGTGGTCCTGCGAGCCATAACATGGGTCACACTGGGGCTCCTACGATGCGTCGAGGACGTCTCGGGGGGCCTCCGTCGCGAGGAAGATGAGCCCTGTGGGAACTGGTCATCGAGAACCTCAGTACCGTCTGATATCGGTTTGACCGAGCCCTGAGAGTCGGTCAGAGATGAAGATGGAGGAGGCACCTCTGTCAAGGGGTCGCCAATAGGTCTACTCCTATTCTTCGTGAACCGAAGTTTCTTCACGGCGTCGAGCGATGATGGCTTGTAGTCCGGGTGTG
The DNA here is from genome assembly GCA_038090235.1 of Pulveroboletus ravenelii. Classification (NCBI taxonomy): domain Eukaryota; kingdom Fungi; phylum Basidiomycota; class Agaricomycetes; order Boletales; family Boletaceae; genus Pulveroboletus; species Pulveroboletus ravenelii. The sequence continues at coordinate 4,030 of JBBPMH010000670.1, forward strand.
CAGTGAGAACAAGACCATTGACGTGTACGAGCTCTTCATCAAAAGGGGCATCCGGTTTCTTTCCCTTTACCACGCGTTTGGGAGAAAAGATCGCGTGGCCTCCCATGGAGTTCTGGGAGTTCAGCAATATTTCATCGTCGCTCTCGTCTTCCAAGTTACGAGAGGTTGGCTTGCGTAATATGGCGTGGGCCACTGCTGGCTTGTAAGTGTTGTTGGACTGTTTCGCGCGAGTGCCCGCCGGCTTGAGAGGGCCGAGGGATGAGCCCATGTCCCGAAAACCAAGGCCCTCACCGGACTTGACAGCAGCCGGACGGTGGGGCATGCGATGGGAGGGATCTGTAAATATGTCCTTGCTGGCGGCTTTGTTTCTACAGAGCCGTTCCATGGCTACGGGGTCTAGCACGGGAGGGCAACACGCGCTCGGTATTTCGAATTGGCGCGCGGCGTTGTTGTGGTTTATTTAATTCCAAGGCTATTGCCATACAGAGACAAATAAACCGGTATCATCCGGCCCGGGAAGCGATCACGGGCTTGATTTTGCGGGCTCCTTCGTTATTGGCGACTTTTATCGTCGATCTTGGACTCGAGTCGGATCCGCAGATGGATCAGAATCTGGGCTGGGACTGGCCAGGAGCGCGGGGACGAAGAAGAGAGCAAGTGAAGAGGAAGATCAAAAGGGTACCAGCTCAAATTTGGTTCTGCCCGTAGTACCTCCCACTATAAATAAGTGTTCACCAGGCTCCCTCTTTTGAGCTCTGCAATGTCTCTCAGGACTTGCTCCCAACCAGCCCCACTTGACGCGACCCACCTAGTATGCCTTTGCCTTGTTCGTCGTCGCCGCTCACATTCCCTACAGGTCGAGTTCGAGGACGGGGATCCCCTCAATCCAATAAACTTTTCCGTCACCAAAAAATGGAGCATTACGATTACTGCTTGCGGCTTCACTGGCATCGCCGGTCAGTCTCTCCCCGTTACTGTCGCCGCTCATACCAACTGTCAGTCTAAGCTGCTGCCATCTCGACCTACACCATGGGCGTGCCAACTATGGTAGACGATCTCCACTGCTCCGTCTTCGCTTCAACCGTCGGTCTTAGCGTGTACCCACTCGGGTTCGGTCTCGTCCCACTCTTCACCTCTGCCTTATCGGAAGAATTTGGACGCTTCCGCCTGTACATCGTGACAACATTCCTCTTTATGCTTGCACATGTCATGATTGCCTTGCGAGTCGCTCCCCACACAACCCTCGGTGGCCGCGCTAACTACCCCGATAGAGCTTCGAACATACAAACAGTGATCCTCGCTCGCTTCCTTGGCGGCTCATTCGGATCGACAGGCGCAACCCTTGTCGGAGGTACCATCGCCGATATATGGAAGCCCGATGAGTAAATATCCCTCCGTTACCATCGCCGAACGTCGCTCATGGTCTCAGGCGCGGCCTTCCCATGGCACTCTTTGCGATTGCGGCGGTGGGCTCTACAGGTCTCGGACCCCTACTCGCAGGCTGGGTTGAATCCAATCACCACCTGGGCTGGAGGTGGATCCAGTGGATTTCTGCCATGTAAGCCGACCAGCCGACTCCTGGGCCAACTGTCACGCGAAAAATTCTGTGTAGCGTCAGCGCCATCTATTTTCTCAGCGTTTTGTTGTTCTTGACAGAGACACGGACCGATATCATTCTCGTCCGCCTTGCACGCAAGACGAGGAAAATGAAGCAAGACATCCGATACCACGCTAGAGTCGAGATAGATAAACCTAGTCTCTTCACGTTGATCAAAATATCAAGCACTCGTCCGATCAGTGAGCCTTGTTTCTTAAACGCTCTGAATTCTCTGACATTTAGCCAAAGGCTTACTCTTGACCGAACCAACTGTTTTAAGTTTTAGTGTAGGGCTACTTTTTCGTTTGCCCCTCTCAGCTGATCATGAAGCCCAAAGCTTTGGATCGGTTTCGTCTGGGGTGTCCTCTTTTGCTTCATTGAGTGAGTGACCATGCGCGCTTCATGTTCACTTTTGAGAGTGCACAGCTCGATTTCTGGAGAGATGGAGTCTGTCTATGGCTTTACCATCAGTGAGGGAGGGTCAGCCTACATCTGTATCACGTCTGTGTTAACTCCCCCGTCTCATGCTCATTTGCTGACTCACTCATACAAGCATCGGAAGCGTCCTCGGATGGATTGCAAACATATACCAGGAGGTGCTGTACAAGTGCGTTTCTATCATTTTGCGTTCCGGACAAGAATGCTGAGGCAAGGACAGGAAATACGTTGTCAGGAAAGGCCCAGAAGCCCGGCTTTGTCTCGCCCTCGTCGCCGCCGTCTTGCTTCCAACCGGTATGCTCACCTATGCGTGGACTGCGAGGTCGAACATCCACTGGATCGTACCTCTCACTGGCCTGACGGTGAGGTTCTCGAGCCGCCTTTCATAGAAATGTGATTCGAGTACCGTGTTGGCGTTGACGGGGCAGGTCTTTATGGTCGGCGCATTCATCATCTACCAGGTCGTCTTCGTCTACCTTGCTGATTGGTATGTCCCCCCATCATTCCATCATGGCGGATGGCGAATTCCCTCTTATCTCTACCGAGCTACGGACCGTACGCGTCATCTGCGCTGGCAGGTCAAAGCATGTGTCGTACGTACCCGCTCCATGGAAGTTTCCCTGGCATCTGACATTTTCGACTTCCTGGGTCGATCTCGGATGTATTTCGAACAGGGAACCTTCTCGGAGCGGTCTTCCCGCTCTTTACGCGACACATGTACAACACCCTTACGTACAAATGGGCGAACACGCTTTTCGCACTTATTTCGGTGGCCATGATTCCTATTCCCTTTGTCAGTCCTGTTCCCTCTTTTTTCATGGCACACCATCATTGCTCGTGCCCCTCTGTTCTGCATGCGTGGTTCCACACTCACCTCGTGCATGTTACATCGGCAGATCTTCTTCTTTTACGGCGCAGCGATCCGGAAGCGGAGCAAAGTATCGCGCAAGACAGTCGCGCCGGTTGAAGAGGAGAGCGAGTCTAATGGCGACAAGGCAGACAAGAAATGAGGTGATGAACCGTTTTGCCGCTTTCTCCCTCTAGTGTCGTCCTTTTTTCCCCGCGCGCTCAATCCGTCATCATCATACCCGGGGCTTCCCCATCACCCACACGCATCCAGATCACGTACACACTCCGCTACCCGCATTCGCGAATGAGTTGACTATGTGTTGTTGTCATCGATCAACAATCTGTTGCACGCACAAGAACACGCCAAAGCAATGCTATAGAATCAACCATGAGGCTTACAGGACATGGAACGGCGCCGACGACTCTACCTATAGAATCAACCAGCGCGAAAGTGGGAAAGCGGTATCGTAGGGGGGGCGATCTATATAGTGAGCGAACTGTATAGATGACAGGAATAAGCGGTATCGTAGGGGGTGTAATAAGCGGTAACGTAGGAGAGGCGACATATATGCTATGAAGGAAGATAGAGCAAGGAAAATAAGAAGGGAAATCGTAAGCGTGCAACACAATCGAAACACAACATGAATCTGTCGAGTACTTTAGCTATGCCGTGTGTAACCTTTGATCAAATAGACGGTGTTCTCCCTTCTCGTGTATCTCAAGCTATCCCTCGGGTCAACTCTTGAAATCCTGCCCCTTGGCGATCGCCCGTCCTTGATTTCTCTTCAGGTGTCCATCGCAGTGACGGGGTTACATTTTCTCAGTACGAGTGTACACAACGCGATACACACTGTTAAGTCAGGCCCTCTCTAGTAATAGCATCTCGACACGCCACTCAGATCATGTCGATGCACAAAAAAAGAAGAGAAGAAAGGGGCAGGAAAGTAACGGCCGCACTACTACTCATGCCTGGACGGACCGCTGCTCTCTAGTTCCCTCGCCAACGCCAACGTGTCTCCCCAATAACGCACTTCGGGGTGTCGCAAGAATGGCAAACTACAGTCAAAGAAGCCCTGTAGATCGCCTTGATCACGTCTGTGCGCTTTCTCGTACTCATGTGCTGTTGCGAGGCGCGCGAGGGGGGGTAGGGGCAGGGAGAGAGGTGGGACTAACGCTTCAGCTCGAGCATCCTCGGGGAAGGAAGGAAAGAAGCGAGGAGAAAATGTACCTTGTAGTGCCATCTCGAGTCTGTCAAGATCTGAAAAACCAAGAACAGAAAATGGGGATAAGAACAAGGCATTTGTGGTCACATAGTCAGAGGATAAAGTTGGGGAGGGGGATAAGGGGCACACACCTTTAACGAACTTGGCCTCGGAGGTCACGCCTTCTTCGTATTCCTGTGAAGCATGCCAGAGCATAGTTATGTCAGATAGACCATGCGAATTCCGTCTCATCGCGTCCACAGATGAGGACGGGACACAGGGACGGTGAGCGGGGATGGGGACAAACCTCCCATAGCGCCTCGATGCGCAGTGCTGCTGGAGTTGCATGTAGCATGTCATGTACAAAACTGTGCATCGCCTCCTGTTGACGCGATAATGCGCGATGGAGTTCGGGTCCAGATGCGGACTGCGGTCAAGGTGGACCTACCGCTTCAAGGCGTCGTTTCTCATCCTTTGGGATCCCTTCGCGGGGAGTGATGTCCCCGACTTGTGTCTACATAAGCATCCTGTCTGAGCGGACGGGAAGCACATTCACCTTGTGCCTCTGCAAGATCGTGCACGACACACATCATCACACACCTAGTACGCGGGATCGAGGCGGGATCTCGCGTGAGCGAGCGCGGTAAGCGGTGGCAGAAAGAGGGTGACTAACTTGGGCACGTCGAGCGTCGCGTCGGACGTGCACATGGCCAATACCGCCACGCGGTACATGTGGTCGGAGATACTGTAACCGAAATGAGTGTCGACGTGGCACACACAGATTGAGCAGTCAGGCGCCGGACGTGCCTTTCCGGGTCTGGGATCTACGGATGGGATCAGCCATGCTCGAGTCAGCCCATCGACTCACATTGTGGTCGATCCAGCCTGTGCGTTTTTGTGTCTGTGCGCGGGTGAGTGTGTGCATGAATGAGAGCTGGCTGCGTGTACCTTGAGTCTCTCAAGGACGTGAAAGAACGCGAGCCTGTCCGCGTCCACGTTACCGGTTGGCTGGTACGGCGGGGGGAGGGTGCGCCTCGCGACAGACATGATGAAGGTCAAGGAAAGGTTGACGCAGCTTGATCTTGAGATCTGAGGTTCCGGCTCCAGTAGATAAGATAACAAGGAGAGTTATCTGATTGGCAGTCGACCAACGTAATAAACAATGCGGTGCTATGATACTTTTGCGGACGATATAGCGGCCGCCCTGCGTCTCTTGGTGCCACGCCTTATCTCGATCAAATCAGCCTCTACCTCGGCATCTTTGCACGGACCGAGGAATGCGAGGCTCTTTCCCAACCCTCCGTGGCCAACCATGCCTTGATGGGTACCGGCACCTTTGTTGCGTCTGCGATTGCCGTTGTTTGGACCATTGCCGGGGCCGGATGCAATGTGGCCATTTGTAAGAGTGACGGAGGTGAGCGGGAAGGGGAACGGTGAGGGTATCTCATCGACGGAGAGGGAGTGTGGGTTGGTGAGGGGCCCAGAGGTGATGGGCGTCACGTTGCCGTTTCCGAGGGCGAAGGAGGCATGGCCTAATGGAGTGGGAGGAGGGGAAGTGCCGAGTTTGTTGCGTAGTTTACGGGTGATGTGGGCCCGGGTCTGGGAATCTAGAGAGACGTCTGGATCAAGTCGAAGGCAGGGTGGTGAGCAGATGTGTGGGGGGCAAAAACATGACGACGGACCGTTTACGGCACCTTCGCCTTCTTTTTCTTCCCTGGCTCTGCGTCTCCGCTCTTCGATGCCCTCGAGAAGGCGCTCGCGGACTCGGACGCGTCCTTTTCGCCATTCCTCCTCGACCCTCTCGCGCTCCTCCTCGTAGGCGGTCTCTATCGCAGCAAGCCCATACTTTTCTTCGTATGCGAGCTGAGTGAGGAGGGCGGAGCGCTCGAGGGAGAGGGGATACATGCGGAGGTTGTACGAGGGATGTGTCTCGGGGCGCGATGCAAGTTGTATGGTGGCGCTGAGGAGGGCGGAGATGTTCTCAGCAAAGTGCCTGCCTCTGCGGGTGTGTGAGGGCAGTGGGGGAGGAGAGGGAGGGAGACGCTTACTCGTCTCTGCGATCAGACATTTCCTTGCCTAGTTTTCCGGACATGTCTCTCCGTTTCTTGTCTCTCTTTGGGTCATCTGCTGGGATGGGTGGTGAGCGGGAGGGCGGGGGGAGGAGGAGGACGGACCGTGTGTCCTGGTGCTGGGACCAGGGACGGGGTGGTGTACGTGGATGATATCTGGGCGGGCGTTGTGGGTGGAGGCGTAAGGGAGGGCGAACACGCCGGGCTGAGGGGGCATCGCACTCAAAGGCGGTCAGAACAAGAAATCACTCTGCATCCGATCATGATGATGGGTCACGTGCTAAACTCACTCCACCCAGACTCACATTCGAACGACAGGACCAATACCACCTTGCAACTAATCCAGCTAGCACATCCTCGTCAGAACCATCCGGCGAGGGGCGAAAAAGGGCCCCTGTCCGGGAAACATCACCTTGGGACTTTTCATTCAGCCTGTTGCATAGTAGGCATGATGGCCGAGCGGTCTAAGGCGCTGGAATCAGGTTGAGATATCCAGTCCGAAAGGGCGGGAGTTCGAATCTCCCTCATGTCATCCTTTTTAGCACATATATTAACGTTTCTATGCAGTACTCGCCCCGGTTAAATGTATTAGGGTATGAAATTACCTATATATCTGATTTGGCGTCTGGTGGACCAGATAACATCTCCCATGCCTTCTTACAAAGACGACGCCCAAGGATGAAGGGTTCCGACGAACGCCCTTTCTCCAACACCCGACGTGCAAACTCTCGTTGTGACCCAGATTCGAAGCTTCGCCGAAAAATATCCAAGACTTTGACCGATGGAGCGAGAAGCCTGTGCATTGGGTCAACGATCGGGCGAAGCGAGGTTGGAATTTGTGTGAGAGACGAGTTCTGCCTATGTTCCCGTGATCGGTCGGTGTCAAGATTCAAACCGCACGCACGCACCAATGATACTGCAGGTAGTCGGGAGGCGGTATGGAACTCAGCGTCCCGTCTAGTTCGACCCTGATTCGCCCACGAAGCTGCTGTATCCATTCGCTTTGCTCATCCTTTTCCCTGCGAAGCTTATCTTGAAGGTAACGTTCCTGGGATTTGAGGCTTTGCGACATGAGCAGCAGCTTCTCCACTGCGTTCTTGTTGGAAGTAGTCGTCCAAAGATACCATCCCTGCTCCCAATATCGTGTCTCGTCTTCATCGGGCTTCGTGGGTGCTTCGGACTCCTCAACGTAACGCTCCTGTACAGGCTGACCCTCTGGCGGAAGAGGAATGTTACTAGCCTGCCGCGCCTGCCGTCCCTTTCCGAGCAGATAGTCGGTGACCTCGTGCGGATAGACTTTACGGAGACATATGCTGTGTGTTTTTGGCTCATGATTCTGGGATCTCCCGCGGGCGGTCTGGAAGGAGTATATGAAACACATCTCGTCCATCTTCTCGGGCACTTTGCCTGCATTGTGCGAGTTGAGTGAGTAGGGGTGATAGGAATGTGAGAGGCGACATACCCGGTGGTGGTCGACTTATCGATATCAGGGGAGAATGTACAAAGCCAACCCTCGCGGTTGCCTTTTCACCCTCGCGCGGATTCATTATGAGACGCGATGACGAAGTAGGGCTGAGGAGGAGCTACACGCTTTCAGCCGATTTTGAGTCGGAGTTAGTATTAGGTCAGTCATAATGATCACTGCCTTTTTTTTTGTTCCACGACCACACCCACGTCGTATGAAGCACCGCAGTCGCAGCACACGCACAGGGAGCATATTGCTTTCGCTTTTCTGCTGTGGGGAAAGTCCCCGGAGACACAGAGTGATTCCTTCTTGTCTGGAACGGAAAGCGCCCAGCTTCAAGTTCGCTGAGGGGGGCAGGATACGGTCGGGCAAGGATCGATTTACTGGACCGCATTTCATTTGGGGACAGTTCCGCTTGCCCACTCTGTTGCGATCTGGAAGTCGAACAACCCTGTGGTAGCGTATTCATGCGAAGATATGAGCATGTCTTTCGTTTGGGTTGCTCGACGGATAGCTTGCTCTTGGTTGCTCATAGATATAGTTATGTGGTAGTTGGCATCCCGCTCTCGGACGCCTTCAACTCAATGGGGCTTACTCTCGTTCGACGTGGGCCTTGTCTCTATTTTTTCCTTCTGAACGTTCGTCGTTCACTGGGTGCTCGTGAACGTGCTAGGCACGAGGTGAGTACGTTTGCATGCTTTGGATTATGATGTTTGGAAGTTGTATGGCTTGAATTTCTTCAGGGAGGATACCTTGCCATGCAAGGGCGTGCTCCACATATGACGCTTCTGACCATCCATCATCCCCTTGAGGACCCCAGTGCTGATTCAGTTTTCTCCTTGGCAGTGTCATTTGCATCCACGCTTGTACATATGATATTCCGCTCGTCGGTCACTGGTCTGTAGCTTCAAAGATGTGCATTATGTCTGGCAAATTGTCCGATACCCTAGATTCTGCTAAAAATAACGCCTGGTAGATCATCGCGACGTTCGGCAATAATTATGTTTCGGCACCCCGGCTCTGGGTAGTATCTTGAGCAGCGCGGCAAAACACGGCTTGTTCTTTGTACCCCGGCATTGCTCACCCCGTGTAGGATAATGTTCCTCGGCATGCAGCGGCAGATGCAGTACCCCTGCAGTTTCTGCCCTTGTAATATCATCCCTTGTGGCTTCCTGGACGTATAAGTAGGTCAACGGAGTCTGATATAGATCGGGATCCCATCTCTCAACCACCCACCTTCAAGTAAATGACCTACATGTCACAAGAATCACTTGAGGCGCAGTCCAAATGTACTGTCGCCCAACGCGCCGACTCCCGTGAACCTCTGGTCCGTATGCAGCTGGTCCGCCTTTAGAACATTTTGCGGACGCCCGCTCTTTTTTTCCTCCACAGGCCACCCGTTCCCCCACTGATGGCCTGCCTATGACCATCACTCCCCCCTCAGCGTCACACGCACGGTCCACAGGCACGCTCAGCCCCGATTTCCTCGCGGCACTCTGGCGATTCCGGCTCGAGCTCGCTATATTCAAGCTAGAGCGCAGAGCGGTACGTACGATGCCGCTCGCCTCACGATGATACAGGCTGGCTCATGTATTTCGGCCACCCGCTAGCTTCCAATATTGAATGTATTCCATTTCGGACAGCACCCCGTCGGCCGCACCATGCGATCCCAGCGGAGGTAAGTTCAAGTCCCATTTCTCCACCATCTTGAATCCAAGGGGATAGCTGCATAACAGTACATACTATTTTATAGGACTGACGCTCGACAAGGCCTTCCGTCAACACGATGCAGTAGCCCGTAAGCTGCCGGTTCCATATGCTCACATCGCGGAGCTCAAACATTTTGTTGCTTGAGGAATCCCAGGCAGATGCACGGCATCTCCGACACAAACGCTGTATCATCATCTACTCGATTCCCTCGATTACTCTACACGCCACCTCGCACCCTGCAACGCCGCGGAGCGGAGAAGGTCTGGCTCAAATGGCGGGGTCCGTTACCAACGATGAGTCTTCGGCATCGCTCCATCCAGGGAACCGCCGTCTTCGTACACCAATATCGACGCGGTGAGCGCTTAGTGGCGCGCTTTTGGTTGCGACAGCATGTCGGGCCCCACGTTGCCCGCTGGTCGAAGTTGGGTTCCATCACCTCCCCTCGGCGGATGGTAGGGGAACAGGTCAGACGTAGTTAAGAGCCTGACCTGAGTAGAATGGTGGATTGAGTGCCTGTACATACCAATGGGGATATAGAATGGATGCGGCTAAGTTATCTGTACTTGTGGGGACAAATTTAATGTAAACATACCGTAAAACGAGGCGGTCCATCAACACACTTAGGTAGTTTCCTGAAGCTACTGAGCTTCGGTGTCTGGCCCGCCAACGGCACGCAAGAACGTCCACCATCATAGGGCCTGAGAGCCCGACATGGTAAGAGGCAAAGATTTCCACCGCCGGTGACTGCAGATCAAGGAAGTAGACAAAGTGAGCACCCGATTGCCCGAAGCTACTGCCGACACCCGAAAACACAATACTTTGTCTCTTTCGCGGAGGACACCTTCCGTCCAGTTGAAGATCATGAATACTTGTCCCTGAGATTCGCGTTCAAGGGTAGACTAGGAAAGTCAAATGCCGGACTCGATTCGTACAGCATGCCTGGAGGAGCAATAGTCGAGATCATGAATCCCAGAAGTAGGATATCTGCCTTGTTTTCAGGGAGCGGATTCTCAGTCGAGTGGGCCGCCGAGGTGTTTCCGACTGGGTAGAAAGACGCGATCGCAAGGCAAATCAACGGATGAGGCAACCTTGTACAAGGATCACAGCCAGTTCAGAGAATGGGACGTGGCACCGATCGAGCTGAGCTGACAGTTCGAGGTAAATAGGTTCACCAGCTACAATGTGGCTACTGAGTCTCTCTGGAAACAACGTATGAAATGGCAAGGTTCCTAGCCAAGTTTGAAAGTGTCTCGCAAACCCTCATCGCAGCAAAGCGAATACATAACAATTCTGTAAGATACGGAGATGTGCGTGAAAAGATGCAGCTAAGGTGGTGATACTTGTAACAAATCCCAGGTGCTCGGGTGGAGTTTGAGCTAACAAAATAATCCAAACTAATCAACATCCATAGTGGCTGCACCACCGCCTGGAGCAGCACCACGTCGACCCCGCCCACCTCTCCTTCCGCCACGCTGCCACCGCTGGACCTCTGTTCGCGGGTTGTTCTGTGGACTGTACGCCTTGGGGTCCGCCCCGGGTGGTGCAACAAGGACTGTCGCGCGGGGATCCGAGTTCATGATCGAGTCTGAGCGTAATTTGCTGTCCGCGAAAAGGATGTGAGTGGACCCCACAGGTATAAGGTTCATGAGGACTCACGTTCCGGCATCATCGTCTGCGCCTATCAACACATCAACAGTCCCGTTCTCGTTGACCAGTTCCACACCACCAAGTCTTCCAGAAAGGCCGACGGACTGTACGCCTACGATTGTGACGCGGAGTATGCGACCGTCTGCAGGTTGTTTATCGAATTTGGTGACCGCAGCGAGAGCATGCGCGGCTTGTTTGAAGGTCAGTCGGACAACCACGTGATCAGACGCTTGGTTCGTCACGAGGTCGGATGAAATGATTGGGCCACACCGACGGAAGATGGCCTATCGGATGTCGGAAGAAGACTGAGGAGTGGGAGAGAAGACACACCTCGACATCGGCAGGACTGGTCCCCTTCACAAGACCGTCGACCTGCACGACGTTGCCACTGGCGCTGGTGCTTGCACCTTTGATGCTTAGTCCACCTGCGGCTGTAGCTTCTCTGATTGCGCGTTGGACGAGGGGGGAGTCGGGTTTGCGGGGGGCCGCGGCAGAAAAAGACAATCGAGAGGAGAGCGAAGGCTTGTCTGGGTCTTCATACAAGTCATGGGACCATTGTGCATCCGAATCACCTTTTGGGGGTCGAGGTGGGCGAGCCTAAGAGCGATATAGCGCGCGTGTGCGGAGGGGGAAAGACGACATTTTATTTTATTTTTCAATGGATAGTCTTGGAGGATGCGAATCGTATAGTACGCACATAGGGCGAGTTTCGGTTTGCGGATTTTGGGCGGACGGGACCGCCGTCGGTGGTAGAGAGACGGGCCAGGAGGGACATGATGATCGTTTGGGACAGAAAATGTGGCCAGGCTGAACGCGATCTCAAGACCGCTGTGTGCGCTTGTTTGGCGCGTGGCAGAAGACGGGTGCACGCGTCAACTCGAAAACGCCCTCAACACCACGCATAACTGCGAGCTCGGCACCCGTCCATCAGAAGACACCCAGCTACTGCTGCTCCATACGCGGCCGTTCTCATTCTCAACGAATTTTCATTCCCGAACTGACACGACATGGGTGGAGCTGGTGCGTCTTCTTTTTAGGACACTGGTTCTTAGGTGCCGTCCTGTTCACCCACCACGCAGGTTGGCTGTTCCTCTTCTCGGTCCTCATAGCCGCTGGGCTGCTCTTCACGATGGTCTTTTTCGTACGTCGCTCGGAACTAGTCTGACTCAGGCCTGTCTCGACGTACAACGTAGATCATCATGTTCTCTGACCTGGAGTGCGACTACATCAACCCCATAGATCTCTGCAACAAGCTCAACCAGGTAATCGAATGGGTGGTTGTCATCCGTGTGCTCACAACGTATATTCCATAGTTTGTTCTGCCAGAAAACATTGCTCATGCGTTCCTTACCATTCTTTTCTTACTCTCCGGTCAATGGGTTGCATTTTTGCTCAATCTCCCTCTCGTGCTCTATAACGCCAACAAGTATGTCCCTCCACTATGTGTTCACTTTGGTGTTCACCCTTGAGCAGAATACGAAACAAGAACCACATGTACGATGCCACTGAAATCTTCCGCACGCTCTCAGGACACAAGAAGGAGAGTTTTATGAAACTTGGCTTCTACCTCTTGTCTTTCTTCTACTATCTGTACCGGTGTGTATCCCCTTATCTCACGCTGATACTCTGGCCTCATCTTGAACTAGCATGATCGTTGCACTCATTTCGGAGAGTGAATGATCACGGAGCTCATCTCCCAGAGGCTCAGGAGCCTACCTTGTGTGTGGCTTGTGGGACAGGTGTGCAGCGGCAAGCGTAGCGCGCGTCTGTCTGCCTAGGGAGTGAGATACATGGACATCTAGTCTGCGGTAGGCGTAGGACGCCTAGATATACATGAGGGGCTCCAGCGGAGAGGGGGGGTTCTTATGTTGGCGTTGTCTCGTTGGCTGCTGTAATCTCTGATCTGCTGCTCGCTCTGGTATGGACACTGCGCCTCGTAATGATTGCCCCGAACCCAACTCAGGCAAGCTAATGCCTTCTGTGACCACGATGATTCTGGAGATGCTTGGTAAGATAGAAGGCTCCGCGACTGCAGCGAGGCAGCCTTCTCGTTGGGTGCTCGTCAGGAAGTCCGCCCTGCGACCAATCGCGTGATATTAATTTGCAGGTCCAACTTCGACGCCGAAATAATAGTGGGTGTCTTGAGCAGGGAATTAGAGAAATGCTGCTTCGACTAGCGGTGTACTAGTGGCTACACAGTCGCAGTCATTGTTCACCATGAAGGCCACTGGTTGAACATGTGCGCCTCTTCGTGCTGTAGTTAGTGATTTGCAAGGCCCGGCTCAAGTCCTGGGCCGGGCCCTGATGGGGGCTTGCAGGGCTTGCGGCCCGGCCTATGGTTTGGGGGGGCCCAAGCCGAGCCGGGTGAGTAGTGACTACAGCCTGTAGTCACTATTGTTTTCTTTGGGTTGATCTCGATGGCGCGAATTGTAAAAGATAATTCAACAGCATTCTAGAGTTGCGTGTGTTCCTTGACATCTTTGTTTGCTTTCTAGGCCAGGCTTGGTTTGTAGACCTCTCAGCTCTTTCTTGTTCACGCGTGCGCCCGGAACTGCGAAGGTGATTTCGTTTGCAGCCATAGGCCAGGTGTAGACCCCAATGTTTTTAACATGCATTCCAAACCTGTTAGATATGAATGTCCCTCCTGTAAGATGGATGCTATATGCAACAGTTTTCTGTATAGCTGTTTTATGTATATCCTGCGAAACATGTATGTACCTCATCAGCCAATCTGCTATGGCTTGGCAGTATTTAGCAATTTTGTCTGGAGCCAGCAAGATAGTCTTGTTGTTTAGGTCCCATCTAAATTCTATATAGGTGACAGAGGATGTGAATAGTTGATCTTTTGAGATTTCCCAGGGAATACCTAGCTTTTGTGAGATGGTGTCTATGTCTTCAAGGGTGTACATGAATTCCTTGTCATATCATGATTGCTGAGAGTCACCTGAGTGATCTTGAATTAGATTAGCACAGTTCTCATTGAACTCCTAATTATTGCTGTCTGGGTTATATCACAGCCAGCTTCCTGTTTGTCTAATCCCATCTGCTTATTTGAAATCTGTGTGATACTCTCTCCTGTTTTAGTTATAAGCTATGATATGCTTTTTGTGTATATGGAAGAACATATGGTCATCAACTCACTTGTCCAGTGGGCTGATATCTTCTGATCTTCTGATTTCTGCCACCATGTCTGCTAGGTGGTCATAGACCCCAGCTGATGGTGTTGCTCCAAAGGCTAAATAGGTGTTGATATATAGTTCCTCTTTCTCCCTGACTATCGCTTCTGCAGGCCACTAAGAGGGGTGTATGGGAATTGTGTGATACATTTCTGTCACATCTTGTGTGACTGCTTCCAATCCTTCTGATAAGTGTGATATGATAAGAGCAATGATAGAGAATTTCCCTCATGTGGTGGAGAAGCTATTGGTATTAATCTGTGAGTTAATTAATAGGAAAGGGAAGTCAGGGATTGGGTTTATTAGGAAGAAGAAATTCTAGATGATGTGGACATTTTGAAGAACAGCTTGCTTCCCAGCTTGGAGGAATCTGGATTTTCTTTGGAGGATGTTATCTTTTAACAGGATAATGATCCCAAACATACTTCCAAAAAGGCTACAAAATGGATAGAAGACAATGATATCAATGTCCTGGATTGGCCTCCACAATCTCCAGATCTCAATCCCATTGAACATCTCTGGTATCATATCAAAAAAGAACTTGCCAAGTATCCAAGACAAGCTAAGGGAGTATGGGAGATTTGGGAGAGAGTAGAAAAAGTGTGGAAGAGTATAGATCCAGAGGTGTGTCAGAATTTGATTGAAAGTATGCCTAGGAGGATCCAAGCAGTAATCAAGGCAAAAGGAGGTCATACAAAGTACTAGAATTGGCT
>JBBPMH010000671.1:0-18863 GCA_038090235.1 Pulveroboletus ravenelii
GTTTTCAGAAAGCCAGGGTGTCTGGCAGAGGGATGGTCATGGCAGACTGAGATGACCTCACGGCAGTGGGACTCAGGTAGGTAGACATGCCCCTGACAGGTGAGAAGACTGGCATCAAATTTCAGTTGGAGAAACAAGAGTGGAATTGGGAAGGGACAGCACCCTCAAGAGCATAGAGAGCATTAAGGACCAGCAGGTTGGTGGTGGAGAAGTCAGCCAATTTAGCAGAAAGATCAGCATCAATCAAGTTAATGAAAAGGTTGGCAGGGAGTAGAGTGATGTTGACATTGTCATCATTATCCCCACTGATGTGATCCGGTCAGTGAGAGAGGGCATTGGGGGTGGCAAGGGAAAATCCAGGGATGTGGGTGAACTTGAGATCAAAATCAGCAAGGTCGAGGAGCCAGCAAGCTTGACAACAATTAAGTTTATGTGGTTCCCGGAAGTAGGTCAGGTTTTTGTGGTTGGTAAGGACATTGACTGGGAAGGCAAAGCCATGAAGATGGTGGCACCAGGTTTTGAGGGCACAGATGATGGTGAGGAGTTTGTGATTGTAGATATTGTAGTTTTGTTCTGCAGGGGAAAGGGATTGGGAAAGGTAGGCACATGGTTTGAGATTGCCATTACTGTCTGGTTGGAGGAGGATCTCTCCCATTGCCCACTTGGAAGCGTCAGTAAAGATGGCAAAGGGTTTGGTGGGGTCAGGTAGTTGAAGGATGGGTTTAGCAAGAAAGGCATTCTTAAGGTTATGAAAGGCAGTGTCACAAGCTGTTGACCAATCCCAGGGGTGATCTTTCTTGGTGAGGTTGAGGAGGGGTCAAGCGATGGTGGAATAGTCTGGGATAAATCGTCAATAGAAGTTAGCAAAGCCATGGAAGGAGTGGACATCTTTTACTTTGGTGGGCATAGGCCACTCCATGATTCTAGCTAACTTTACAGGATCCATGGCTAGTTCACCAGGTTTGACCACCATGCCAAGATACTCTACTTGGTCCATGACAAATTTGCACTTTTCGAGCTTTAAGTGGAGATCAAGTTCCTCCATTTGTTTGAGGATGCAGTGAGTTTGTTCAATGTGGGTTTTCTTGTCAGGGGAGAAGATAAGGAGGTCATCCATATAGATAATGAGCCATCCTTCAGTGATGAGGTCATGGAAAGAATCATTCATAAAACGTTGGAAGGTGGCAGGGAAGTTGGTGAGACCAAAAAACATTATGGTCAGTTCAAAAAGTCCTTTGTATGTAACAAAGGCTGCCTTCCAGCAGTCAGATTCTTTAATACGAACATTGTTATATCCCCATCAGATGTCAAAATTGATGAATACTTTTGCCCCTTGTAAGCAGTCTACTAGGTTGGAGACAAGAGGTAGGGGGTAAGTATTGTGGACTATATGTTAGGTCAAGTATCAATAGTCTTGACAGGGGCAAAATTTTCCATCCTTGTTTTTAACAAAGAAGAAGGGGGAGGATTGGGGCAATTTCGATGGGCAGATTTTCCCAGAATGGAGGTTTTCTTCTAAAAAATCTTCCATGACCTTTTTCTCCCCCTCAGTGAGGAAGTAGAGTTTGGCAGATTTCGGTTTAAACATTTCATCTAGTTCAATGGGGTGGTCATAGGGTCAGAACAGGGAAAGGTGGTTGGCAGATTCTTTTGCAAATACTGATGTGAAATCTGCAAATTCAGAGGGTAGGATTGTGGTTCTCTTTTCGGGAAGTGCATGGATGGCCAGATCAGTAGTGGTGGTGAGTTTTCTGACCATTTCTGCTTCTTCCCAAGCTTTCCATTCAGTGTGTGTGGGGAATTGTCCCTTGTTGTCATAGTTTAAATATATGTAGAGGTCTTCATCCCACTTTTCATCAATGTTGATGTGCCATATTTGATGGAAGTCAGGGTGGGGTTTCTTTCAGGCAGTGTGTTCCAGGAGCCATTTGTCTAGTATGGGGTTGAGTTTCCCTTGGGGAGATCCCCTTGGTCCATTCTCAGGTAGAGATTTGGAGATGGGGAGAAATATGGTGTACATTGGCTAGTCGATGGTAGAGTTGGCCTGTTTCAGCCATGTCATTCCTAATATCACTGGGGTATCCCCAAGGTGCATCACGCTGAACTCCTCAGAGTAATAAAGGTCAGCTAAATGGAAGTCCAGAGTGATAGTGAACTTTATTTCTCCACAACAGTTTGGGGTCAAGTTAGCATTTGTTACGCTTGATCCCGAAGGGTCAAAGCATAAACTCGGCTAAGGATCGAGGACGAGGATCATTGTTAATGAACAGCTACAATGGGACGAGGAGGAGGGACGTAGCCTGCAAATGGCAGGGTCAAGGGTTCTTTCGATGACTAGTCGATGATGGTTCAAGGTCAAGGATCTTGTCTAGCAACTAGCTAACAAGGAGACGAAGGCCAGAGCGGAGCACTCAGTCAAGTGCAGAGCAAGGGCACACAGAGAAAGCAAGTAGATTACTGAGTAGGTCTAAGTTAGGAAAACAAGTAGACCTACGAGCGAGCCCTTATAGCACATGAAAGGACGATAAGCTTAAACAAGAACAATGAGAGGAAAACAGAGATCAGTAATCACATGTGTAAGATGACGAATAGCAGAAAGAGCTTGGTGACTAAACATGGAGCTATGAGCCCAATACGAGAGAATTGGATGAGGAAAGTAAAGTTCGGTGACAAACGATGGAAACAAGCAAAAATAGAAGTGAAACGTAACAGCATTCCTTACAGGGATAGGCTTGCAGAGTTGAGTCATCAGGAGTCAGTGTTTCTTGGCGAATTCCCTGTCAATGCAGGAGCAACTTACTCTGGAGTCAAGGATAGCATGGGTTCTAATATCTTTTGTTCTAGGTGCAAGGATGATTGGGAGAACAATGGCTTTCACTTTCCTTGCTACTAGTACATGAGAGTTAGGAGAAGTTTGCATTAGGGGAACTTCTCCTTTTAAAAAGATGAATCCCAGCTCCCAAACATGACTCTTTTCACATTTTCCCCTTTTTCTTCTTCATCATCTTCAAGCTCCTGGAGCTTTGGGAGGTCATCAGTTTTTACTCTCTTTACTTGATGAGGTTGGGGGGAGGTTTTGTTGTTAGAGAATGTTGGGCATTTATTGGATTGGTGTCCTGGTTGATGACAATGGAAACAAAGTTTCTTTTTGAAACAATGTTTTCTTTCAGCAGGAGTTAGTTTGCCTACTCGAATGATGTCCATGTCCATGATGTCAGGGTCTTTTGTTATGGTAGTGGGGGTTTTGGTCTGGGAGTAATAGTGGAACTTGCTTCGACCATTAGAGTTGAAAGTGTCAGTGCATTCCCAGTAGATGACAAAGTGTACTGCTTTGGTATATCACTTTTCTACAGTGTTGGGGATAGAATCCATGGAGAAGATCCTGTTTCGGATGACTTCTGGAACCCTGGCAGTAAAGAAGGTAGTAAGGATTGAATTGTCAGTGATTCCACTGATGGAGATGTGGCTTTTGAATTTGGCGATGTATGCATTCAGATCCTCAGTCTTCTTGACTTTTGCATTTTGCAACCAGTAGATTGCTTGGGCTTTGGTATCTTTGTTGTAAGAAATATAGGGGGTATGGGGGTGTAGTGTAGGTGGACGAGTTTACTCATCCCAAGGGGTTCTAGGGAGGATTAGTAGTGAGAACAGGTTAGCTACAACTGACCTCAGTGAGCAAGAGTGAAGTAATGAGAGTCCAGACAATGATCCAGATAGAAAATGAGCAATCCAGCTGAATATGGAGACCAGAAACTGACGAAGCAAGGAAAATGATGAAGTGGCAGCCTAGGACTATGGCCAAAGGGAAACTGATGAAGCGGTGGCCAAGGACGAGGGCCGAAGGGAGACTGACAAAGTGGTGGCCAAGGACGAGGGCCGGAGAGAAACTGACAAAGCTGGCCAAGTACAAGGGCCGGATATGAGAGAAAATGATGGCCAGGATGGTGCTGATGATGACAAGCATGATTCAGATAATGATGTGGGGTGCAGAAAGATGATCTTCCAAGATCTCGATACACAATCTTTATAGTCCAGGCATTCCCTGGACTTGGTAACTATAGTAACATCCGAGGCCCTCTCAAGGGATGCTTGAATACAAGTAGTGGAACGTCAAAAAGACAATGTATGATGACAAAATACATGAGAGAGAACAAAAGTAGCAAGGAACCGACAAGGAATAAGTGAAAACAAACAATCCAGCGGGTGAACCCAGACCAGACTGAACGGATACAAACAAGTCCGGTACCAGATGCTAGAGTCCGGATGGCAGATACAACAAAAATGAAACAGACTGACCTCAAGATGGTATGAACAGACTCAGGATGCAATGAGGTAACTTGGGGGACACTTGGATGGGCTGGAAACAGTGGTCCACAATCATAGGAGGCTGCTGACTCCTACATCATGTTCAAATGTATTGGCCCATACCACTGCTGACTCTTTGATCATGAATGAGAGGGTGAAGCTGATTTTCTTTTTGTCTCCTTGTACACCTCCTTGTTGATAAAGAGGTAGAATTCTACTGAGTTTATCCAGAGTATGGCTTTAATGTATATTCTGTTGAATTCCTCTGGTCTAGCCAGACAGAGTTCCATAGGTTTGTTTGCCATTGGGGATGGTGGTTGGTTGAACAGAGGGGGTGGTGGAGGTGGAGTGGATGGTTGGTTTCTTTGTGCTAGCCAAAGAACTCTCTGGCATTGTTCATCCTTGGTCTGAGGGTGAAGAAAGATGGGTTGTTGGGAGGTTGGAGTGGGAGATGGGGGTGTGGGTTCATGAGGCAGACTTAATCTAGCTAAAAACTGGTGGGTGAGGTCAATGTCCTCTTGTTGTTTGACAGCAGAGGGAATGGGAATATCTAGGGAGGGTGATCATTGTGGTTCCTCTTGTTGAGGATCTGGTTCTGAGTCATCGGTTTCTTAGGTTTCTTAGGTGGGTCCAAGAAGGGCATCAAAGAACGATTGTTGGGGTCAAGGATTTCATGGCGACTGGGGTTGTCACAATAATGAAGGTCATTGGGGTCATTGGGAGGAAATGTTGGTGGTTTAGGCAGTGCTAACTGTGACTGTAGAGCTTAGATCTTTTGTTATGCTTGATCCCAAAGGGTCAAGTGTGGACTTGGCTAAGGTCAAGGATGAGAAGGACAATCAGCTATCAGCTGTCGTATGATGAGGGTGGAGGGCATAGCCTGCTACTTGCAGGGTAAAGGGTTTGTCCAGCAACTAGCTGACAATGATTTAAGGTTGAGAGTTCCTCCTAGCAACTGCTAGAGGAGAGATGAGAGTATGAGCAGAGCGCTCAGTCGAGTGTGGAGCAAAGACACACAGAGGAGAAGGAACAAGGTGAATTGCCAAGTAGGTCTAAGCTAAGGGACAGGATACCTACGAGGCAAATTTATATAGTACTAGTGATGTTAGGGCTCAGGCCTGAGCCCTATAGGCCCAGGCCTCAGGCCCTACTCAGGTCTGGGCCTATGTTATGTAATGGTCTCACAGCCCATGCTTGCAACAGGGGCTGTGAGACCATTTGGTGTCACAATTGAAAGGCCATATCAGGTGGATATAATTGTCAGAACAGGTTGTACATGAAGTAAATAATTAAATAGGAGTGATCCAGAAGCACGAAATGCAAGCACAATAGTGTAGAGACAGACTGAAGACAGACTGCGAGCACTGAAGCCAGAGTGGACATGGTGAGCTGCAACTTACCATATATGGTAACTGCTCAGCACAGCAACAGTGTCAGATCTATCACAATCGACATGGACCCCCCACAGATGCCTTAACAGACCCCACATATGATGCACATATTGTATTGAAGATATAGACAGCTACTACCTGCATATATATGATACTGCTAGAGCTGAGGAATTGAAACTGGGCATACAGGCAAGTCCAGCACTATCTGAGGTGTGATTACCATATTAGGAAACTGCTCAAGCACACTCGAAAATGGACTACCAGACTGTCACAGACTACACGGACTACACCTGGACTACTCACAGACTCAGCAACTACATATAGGTTTTGATCAGGTATTCACTCTTTTCATTTACCTATTATTTTACTGGGTGTTAGGCAAGCATTTATGTCTATGCTTGAGAGGGAGTGTTGGATTTCCCTATTTGGTATTTAGCTTATGTAAGCACACCTTACATTGCACCTATGTAGCTTTAGTTTACACAGTGATTCACTGAGTATTCTACAAATATAGTGTATTAACACTTGAATATACAGTAAAATATTGAGTATTCTGCAGTATGAATTATGCAGTCATCAGATGGCAGCTCTCACCACAAATCAGTGACAAAGTTTTATGATATGTATATAGCTGATACTAGCAAGTAATATGACTATACTGTCATTTGTGTGTAATTGTGATGATATCTCAATCTTGGTCATTACACTCATTAAGATTAGGGTTATACTATTAGAATTAACATTACAAAGCCTGGGCCCAGGCCTGGGTTTTGTCAGGCCCAAGCCCAGGCTTTTCAGGCCCAAGCCCAAGCCCTAACATCACTATATAGTACAGAGGAGACAAACAAGTAGTGACTGAGAGAAATAGAGGCATACAGGGATTGGTGAGCATGAGTAAGTGGATGAATAGTGAAAGGGGCTCAATGAGTAAGAGTGCAATATAGTGTGGGACATAGTAAATGTGAAGGTGTTGGAATAGGGTGCAGAGCAAGTAGAGTTATCACAGTCATGACAGAACATATACAAATGTCTATCAACCAAATTCTCTTGTCACACTTTAGATCATCTACTGTTTGTAATGGTGAATATAGCACAAGTGTCATATCCCATGCAACTCCAACCTTCAGATCCAACTCTAGCCTTGTTTCTTTCAAACTCTGGTGTGTTCTCAATGTTACACTTGATCCCGAAGGGTCAAGTGCTGACTTGGCTAAGGACTGAGGACAGAGGGAACAGTCAGCAGATGGCTACTGTGAGATGTGGACAAGGGATGTAGCCTGCACCAAGCAGGGTCAAGGGTTCATCCAACTAACGGTTGGCGAGAGGACTAGGGTTCTGTCCAACAGGCAGTCAACAGAGAACAAGGATGAGGGTCTGAGTGGAGCACTCACTCAAGTGTAGAGTGAAGACACAAAGAGACAAAACTAGGTGTATTGCCAAGTAGGTCTAAGCTGGGGAACAGTATACCTATGAGGCAGGTTTATATATTGAGTGAGAACAAAGGGAAATAAATGGAGAACAATAGAGGATAAACAAGGCTTAGAAATCAAGTAGGTAAGATGATGAATGGCAGAAGAGGAGTGATGAGCAATAGAGACATGAGGCCAATCAGAGAGGATCAGGTGAGGGGATCTAGGGTTCAAAGACTAAGCAAGAATGACAAAGAGAAGAATACAGAGGAATATGAAGAAATAACTGGGAAGGTGTGACTGAGTCCTTGAAGATGCCTTTAGTGATGTAGGCATAATCTGTTGACAGGTTGTGCTGGTTAGGTGGAGACAAAGAGAGTCTGAGGTTACATATGCGAATGGAGTTAGGGGGACATCTAAGGGTAGAGGATGACCATAGTGGTCGTGAATGGTCCGGCAGAGGAAACTGGGAGGTGTGGTTGGTAACAGTTAGGTGTCATGGGTGTGCTATTTAGGAAAAAGAATAGGGATCATGTGCTCATACAAGCAAGTTGTAACACTCAATGAGCATGCACCCTAGACCCTCTGGACCTTGTACTTAGATAATTCTGTCTTACTATACTTACATTCCATTCCTTGCTTACCTTGTACACCACCCATTTCCCTCATAGCCTCTCCGATCCTGTGCTCTACTTAGGAGCACAGCTCTGTTGTTACTACTCTGCCTTTGCCTCTGAGTTACTGGTTCTCATACCAGTGCTCCTCCTCTGTATATAAGACTCCATAACCTGTTGTAGATACCTTAGTTCAAATATCAACTAAGATTCCCCCAGTCCTCTCTGATTCTCTGCTTGAGCCTTGATAGCTCTTCTCTGACCTTCACTGACCTTTGTTGCTCACAACAAGGTTTCTCTGATCCTTCACCCAACCCCTCGTAAATTCAGGGCACCAGACCTGTGACAAGGTGCACCACATATGGTAAAGCCAAAGCCCTGTCCAAACTCCAGAGTTCCAGAGTTACACTCAGAGATACAATCTTGACAACAAGACACCATTAGTAATACATATGTTCAATTTCCATGCTTTTAATATATAACTTATTCCCTTTGAATTTAAATGCCCATTACAAATGCATTGATTCCATTTTTTCCTAGCCATTTATGTATCATTTCACTCACCTGCTATTAGTAGAAGCACATGAGAGGCTAGGATAGATTCCCTCATTTTCATTTATCACTTACATCCTGTCCATACCATGAATTACATGAGTTTATTAGTCTTTGTTACTCAATCTATAACATACTCTTTTTATGAACTAAAGAAAGCAACTAGTCAGTAAGCTTTTTCCAGTTTCATGTTAAGATAAATTATCTGGCCATCCATCAATGTCATTTCACCATTTTTACTACAATAATTGCTTGAATCCTACTTGTGTGTGTAGAAACCAACTTGCTAGTTCCTCAACCAGACTACAATTTTTTTTGGCCCTCTCTCCAAGCTCAACAAAGGGCACTGTCAAGAATGTATCTCTGAGGGTAACTCCAGAGTTCAGACAGGGCTTTGGCTTCACTGTATGTGGTGTGCCTTGTCACAAGTCTGGTGCCCTGAATTTATGAGGGGGTTAGGCAAGAGTCAGAGTGACCTTGTTGCAAGCAACAAAGATTAAGGAAGATCAGAGGAGAGCCATCAAGGCTCAAGCAGAGGGTCAGAGAAGAGCAGGAGAATCTTAGTCAATATTTGAACTGAGGTATCTATGACAGAGTACAAAGTCTTATATACAGAGGAGGAACACCAGTTTACTCTAGCAGTGTCACAGTAACTGATGGGACTAGAGCTGTGCTCCTAAGTGGAGCACAGGATTGGAGGGGACTATGAGGGAGACAGGCAGCATACAGGATAAGCAAGAAATGAAAATGTAAGTACAGTAAGACAGAATGAGCTAAGTACAAGTCCAGAGGATCTAGAATGCATGCTCATCAAGAATGCACTGGAGTTTGAGAGAAATAGATCCAGAGTTGTATCTGGAGGACAGAGTTGGATGGGATATGACAGGCACCAACACCCTCCATAATATCAATATACACATTTTGCACATCCAACCATTGCTTCACTTACTGCCTGACTACACACTCAACATATAGCCAAATATTATTTTCTTGTGCTGTAATCAACAACTTCTGCAATGATACATCATTCACTGAAGAATCTCTCCTCTGCAACAGTGACAAGACAATGGGACTAATCCATTGGAATACAGTACCTACTTATAGTGACCTCAAAAACCCTTTCCATATTAACCTTTAATGTGATGCACAGAGCATACCACCACAATGTGTGGGCATATCACTTAGCTTTGGTGGAGACATAAATAGTACATACTCTTAGCTACATAATCGCTCCCAGGGTCATGTGATTTGGTCTATATGCAGTGGATATATGATCTATTTAAAACAGCAATACCATGGAAAGGATTTTTGCACTTTTGAATTGAGAAGGGTATTTGGATATTATCAGTACTTTGTATAGCCTCCTTTTTCTCTAAGCACTGCCTGAACCCTTCTAGGCATGCTTTCAATCAATTTCTGACTCTCCCCAAATGCTATACCCCACCATTCTGCCTCAGTCCTTTCCCATAACTTATTAATCCCATCAGGAGGGTTTTCATGTCTTGCAAGCCTTCTTTTGAGATAATCCCAGAGGTGTTCAATAAGGTTCAAGTCAGGAGATTGTGCAGGCCAAACCATAGTCCTTAATTCTTGCTCCTCTAGCCAGTTCTTGACCTTCTTGCAAGTATGCTTGGGGTCATTATCTTGCTAAAAGATGATGTCAGAAGGATTGAGGCTATAATTCTGCAGAGTATGCAGTAGATCCTCCTTCAAAATTTGAAGGTATAAATCCCCATCCATTCTACCATCAATCTTGCAAGCATATCCAACTCCCTTCCAAGTCATACACCCCCACATTATCATAGAACCTCCACCAAACTTGAGAGTTCCATTTATCAGCTTATCACTAAGCCCCTCACCTGCTCTTTTCCATGCCCATTTATGCCCATCTGACCCTAAACAATTGATTTTGGTCTCATTAGACCATATCACCTTCTTTCAGTCCTCTAGGGTCCAATCCTTGTGAGCATAGGCAAAGTCTAAGCAAGCCTTGCAATGTTTAGCAGAGAGAAGGGGACATTTGGACTTGACCACAGCCTTCATACCAGCTTTTTTCAAGTGAAGGCAAACAGTAGTAGGAGAGAGGGGTTGGTTAATGATATTGATGAGGGCTTTGGTTACTTGGACAGCATTTTCAGCTTTGCCAGAGGTAATAAGATGTTAAGCATAATGAATATTGGTAAAGGAAAATTTGGAAGAATAACCTTCAATAGCCTTGGGAAGAGCAGAATTCTCTTTGAAGTGAAGTTTTGATATGGCAGAAGGGCTAATACCAGTTCTCTTGGCAATAGCTTCACCAGAGTAGCCAGTATCAAGCAGAGAAATAATAGTGCTTTATTGAGTAAGAGAAAGAGATCTGACCATGATGATGATTGAGAATTAAGAAGTGTGTGAACTTTTTTAAACTCAGACATACTGTTTATATGTATATCTTTGTTTGTACCAACAAACAATGGCAATTATTCAATGATTTGACTGAGATCCTAGTCATCAGTTCAAAAGTGCAAAAACTCTTTCCATGGTATTGCTGTTTTAAATAGACCATATCTCCACTGCATGTGGACCAAATCACATGACCCTGGGAGAGATTATGTAGCCAAGAGCATGTACTATTTATGTCTCCACCAAAGCTGAGTGAGATTCCCACACATTGTGGTGGTATGCTCTGTGCACCACATTAAGAGTTAATATGGAAAGGGTTTTTGAGGTTACTGTACATTAACCTCATTGGAACCTAGTTCAATATGCTCACTTACCATATTGCATGAATCTGCTTTCTCAGAATAGTTGTGGTTGTCTACTCTGTAATAAAGTTCTTCATCATCTCAAACTCATCCCCACACCCAGCCTCAAAACCAGGAGAATCATGGAAGACAAATTTCTGGTTGCTTCTGAAGACCATCTCATATTTGATATCATGGAGTCCATGCTGTAAAGGGTGAGCAAAGACACTAAGTCAATATACATAGCTCCATGCTTACCTCCCTGGTGCCCTTGATGACAAAATCAATTTGATTACCCATCAACTGCATGAGCAGCCACCACATTCCAGCTCGCTCAACCATACCTTTTCCCCTCGATCATTGTAGATTTCTGGGTTGTCCGTCGAGTTGCAGATTCTCTGGAGGATGGTCGTCTTGCCAGCATTCGCCCTGCCGATCAGAAGAATCCTAAATCGTCCAAATTTCGCCATAGGGTCTGGGTCAATATCCTGTATGAAGCGAGAAACATCCAGAGATTCTGTCTGCATGCCAGTAGCATGTGAGCCGTTGGATTGTTGCGCTTGAGAGACGAGATTCGCAGCCCGTTCGTCCTGCGAATCCAAACCTGCATTCTCTGTCACGACAGGGAGAGACCTGGTGGATCTGTTTTCGATCGGCATGTTGTTCAAGTCCCCAGGGGTGCGCCGGATGAGTCCTCGGATTGTTGCTCGAGAGAGACAGGGCCCGCAGCCTGTTCGTCCTGTGAATCCAAACCTGCATTTTCTGTCTCGACAGGGAGAGTCCTGGTGTATCTTTTTTCGCTCAGCTCGATGTCCAAGTCCCCAAGGGGTGCGCCATTGGCATGTTAGGTCCTTTTAAGAAAGCCCTCATTTCCGAAATGGGTTCACAGCGGACGACGGAAATTGCTGCGCCAATACGGTGAGTGCCACGAGTTTCTTAATCAAGTGCATACGGCCCCTTTTTTTTTAACCGAACGAGAAAAGCAGTGCTCACCATTTGCTTCGTGGTACGAAACGACCGTAAAAATAACTTACAGGAGTGGGGGACCTCGGGATGTGCGTCTCGAATTCGAGCTGCTGCAGAGGGTGTAAGGGGCAAGACGAACGGGGCGCGGTGAGCATTGCAGTGGGCCGCGTGTGGGTCCTTGTTGGTATTTTCTGTAATAATATTTCAGCTGAGCGCAATGAGACATGGGCATAAACTCAGAATAGCCGAGCTGACGACCGTCGGAGCATCCTTGCCTGAGGCTGCCAGTGCCCGAGCTGTCTGAAGATGCTCGCGCAGATACAGTGTAACTAATGCAAGAAGGTTCCTCAACTGCACCCTCGTCCCGCCCGCCAGCCTCGGCCCCAAAATGCTGCACTATGTCCGTCCGAGCACACTTACCCGGATGCTCCGGCTCAGCGATAAGCAGCAGGGGAGAAGCCATTGTGCCCGTACCCCGGCGGACGTACCATAGCCATATATGACGTATGTGCTCGTCCTGTGGACATGGCTGGTGGATTTGGGACCGATCGAGGCCTAGCAGGCACTCGTCTGCGCATTGAATGGGACTGCGACACGGCTAGAGGAATGATTGGGCGTTGGACACAACGATACACTCTTCCTCCCCGACACCGAGTCATACAAGTACTAGTTTGTGGATATGCCTGCGCCTGCGCCGGAGGGCTTCACATTCTTCCACACCATCTCCACCGACACACTCGCTGCGGCTCCCCCAGTAGCTTACCCAGCTCAGAACGCTCTTTGGTTCCAACTCCGAAAGGCCGAGAACCGGCAGACATAGGAAGAGGTGCCGGTGAGACCCCACATGATGTTTGCAAATGCGGCGTTAACGCTCGCTTCCGAGAGGATTGAGAAGGTACTTGGGGGAACATATATACATGCGCATGTGCGTGTAGGGGACAATCGATTTCAAGAGAGGGCACATGCGAATGTGAGGCTCATTTGGTGGAAGCTAGTGCAGTGAGAAGGGAGGACGTTTAGTCGGTATGTAGAGGACGTGCCATGGAGGGTGTCACATGGTTGTGCAAAGAGGATGATATACATGAGGTTGAGGTGACGCTCACCCGAGCGACTAGTAATCCACTCCTTTACATGGTAAGTAGAGCAGCATGGCGCAGAGGAAGCGCGCGGAGCTCAAAACCCCACCTCAGAGGTCACTCGATCGAAACGAGTATCCCTCATTTTTTTCCTCGCCGTGATGGATAGGTCCATCGTCTGACAATTGTGCATGTATTGTTAGAGATATGTACCATTGGTTTGACACTTGTCATTGTTGTCATTGTTAGTGGTACATATACATGAGGTTGAGGTGACACTCACCCGAGAGTGTGACTAGTAATCCACTCCTTCGCATGGTAGTAGAGCAGCATGGCGCAGAGGAAGCGCGCGGGGCTCAAAACCCCAACTCTGAGGTCACTCGATCGAAACGAGTACCCCTTTTTTTGTTTTCCCCCACCGTGATGGACAGGTCTATCATCCGACAATTGTGCATGTATTGTTAGAGATACCATTGGTTTGACACTTGTCATTGTTGTCACTGTTAGTGGTACATATACATGAGGCTGAGGTGACACTCACCTGAGAGTGCGACCAGTGATCCACTCCTTCACATGGTAAGTAGAGGAGCCTTGTACATCGTGCATCGTGGGATGAATAAAACTGTACAGCACAAACCCTGCAGAAAGTAGCTAGCAAACAGGATGATGCGATTATGGATCGTGGCTTGTATACACGGGCGACACCATGTTGGGTAGATAGTGTACTATGATGGAAAGGAAGGAGGCGGGCCTGGGCAGTAGGTGAGCTGCGAGGGCGGGTGGGGACAAATACCTCGAGAAGTGAACGTGAGCCTGACGGAACCCAAAGCGAGGCGATGGAGGCCTGTTGGGGAATCGAAACAGGGCCGAGTCATCCATGCACAGACCATATTAGTACTACCCAGTTTGAAAGCACTCAACTATGGAAAGCTAATTAGTCTTCTTCGTCCAATCACAAAACTTGAATATAATGACCGGTGTAGGGTCGTCAAGCGATAACGTTGCACGGGTGCTTTTATAATTGGAGGATAGTCGGAGGAAATAAGGCGCTTGGCCGTGTGTTGTTGCCGTCAAACCCCGCCACGAAGACGAGCTGTGGGAGTACAATTGCTCACGTTCATCCGAGTCACACCATATTTTTCTGGTTCAATCATGCACCTGTCTCCAACATCTGGAACGTACGTATGAGAGCGAATCAATAAAGAACTTCGTCCGCCTCGACATGCCTCGCTGATCGACACTCGCTTTAGTAAGAGTCTCAGCCAGCGTGGGCTCACACTCACCTGCCAGCGCGCAGGACGGGCCTGGACGGCGAACGTCGAACCCTCACATGATGCATTTAGAATTCTTGGAGCTTATCCACCAAGATCGCCCACTCCAGCAACGTCACACCCTGCTTCAGCATCTCTTCCTTCATCTCTCTGTCTCGCGTCTCTTCTCTCAGCCTAGCAAGTGCTCGAAGATGCTCTTGACGGCGGATTCCGAGGTTGGACAGTACGGGCGCGATATGTGATAGCGAAGGCTGGCAGGACGCAAGAACCCCCTCGATGGACGAAATCGAGCAGGACCGACTTCTCGTCGAGTGCTTGATTCTTGGGTTCTGTGGAGGTAAGCTGCTGTTCGTGCTTTTGTTGTGTTGGAGTTCTTGTCCTCTGAAGCCATTCCTGCGAGGAGGCGAGTACTTTATACTTTGTCCCGTGAGTGCGTTAATCTCGGCCAGCGTGTATATCCTCTCTGATCGGGTCGGGCTGGGTTCTTTCGTACGTTTTTCACGTTTGACGATCGTCCCCGCAATCTTTTTCGGTTTGAGGGCGCCAAGTGTGTTCAGTTCCATGGGGGTATATACCCTCTCTGATGTATACGATTGCGAGGTGCTGGACTGGCTCCTCCGAAGCGTGGTCTGGAGATATTGAATTATCGATTCACGATTATTGTTCGCTTATTAGCATGACCGTCGACTTACTTCCACGTCCCTAGGTTTGATTGTTCCTTGATCGACAGTGTAGGTCCTCTCACGATTGCGCCGAACGGTATCGTTCGTGCCTGCCACCGATTCCCCAAATTCACTCGATCCGACGTCGTTCTGTGCAACTTCTTGTCGCCACATACTCACCTTACCCTCGCGTTCCCCCTCCTTCGGAGGCTGGTATTGTCTCGTAGACGTCCCGCCACGAGTCCGATTCGTCATCTCCAGCAAGTTACCTTGCTCGTCGACCCCAAACTCTTGGAGGCGTCTTGTGACCTCTTCCATGTACTTCCCAAAATCGGCCGGCATCGCAGCTTGTCGACGATGAACCTCGTGTCTCTCGGCCCACTCCCCATACACCCTACTATAGCCTAGCTCGCTCTCCCTATCTTGATCCTGCTGGCCTTTGGCACTCTTCGCTTCCGGCACGCCGTCGTACGGGTATGATTCCGTTGCCACTGCCGTCTCGTAATCGTGTGTTACGGCGTCAAAGTCATCAGGCAAGATCTGTACGGTCGTCGGTGCCCGGGGATGTCGGCGGGGTGACGCCAGCACGGGGACGATGTCATACGACGAATCTTGGTTTCCGTTCACCAAGGTGGCGCCATCATCGATGTACAAGATCGGGGTATCAATGCAATTCAATGGCATCAGAGACATCCATGCACGAAATCTGGGCTCACCACTGTTGCTCTTACCTTCCCTATAATGCATTTTGCCTCGAATGCCGCAAGTTTGGAGGGTGCGATCTGATCTTACGAGACGGACAGGAAGAAGGTGCCGGTTATGCGTCCGGCGGCTGTCGATGAGCAAGATTGTGTCAAAGTCGTTTCCCACTGCTCGGTTTTTTGGGACAAGTGGAGAAGCGTGAACGACGACCTGCGCGGCAGCGAATCAAAGCCTCGAGGGTGCAAGTCCTTTGTGATGGGAAATGCCTCGAACATGAGGCTGCGAGGCCTTTTAGATAATCTGTCTCACTCCATCTATCGGTCGCCGGCAGAAACGCCTTTTGCACGTGTACGCGTGAGATGAAGGCTGCGGCATCGCTTGCGTGCAGTTTTTTTCGGATCGATGTACGGCCGTGCATCGGAACAGAAGACGTGTTCGTTGGTTCTGGTCCTTTGATGGATTAAGTTGGAGCCGCAATAGTACGTATAGACACCAAGTTGATATTTTCCACAGGTTCTCGTAACGAATCGCTTCGGAGATTGAGGATGTCAAGATTGTATCTAAGCGAGGTTACGCCTCGAGAACCTTTGACGGAGTGCCGATCACGACGTTCTACCGGGACAGTCACGAGGATGTCCTCTCTCCCCTCCCCCCTTTTTTTTCTTCTTTTTTCTCGCTGGCTCTACACGCAAATAAATGGTCTCTCTGTAAGTTGTACCGGATCGATGTCCAAAAATGCAGCAGTCCTCGTTCTCTCTCTAGAACCATAACTAGCTCCTGAGCCTCCCGTTCTTGCAGATCCCTTCAAAGGGCAAGGTTATATAACTTGGACGCTGCAAGAGCCAGATGGGAGTGCACGAGCCACGGTACCTCCACTTACTCTTAGGGCGGAGGGGACGTCTTGTCTGCCTGCTGTGGTGGGGACCGCCATGGCGCTATTACCGCGCGAGGTCGACACGGCAACCGTTGGCCCCCGTAACAGTCGGAGACGCCAATAATGTCAGACACGCGTCGTGGAACACGCTAAGCATGATTCACATGTGTGCTTACTTGTCGACAGCCTGCTGGCAAGCGTTCAAAGAACGCCGAGGAAGTGCCGGATGACGATCCCCCCCATGCTTTGCGGGACCATCGGGCCACCGAACACGCCGCAACTTGTCTATCTCGCTGACCGCGTCGGACGTGCGCTTTCTCGGCGGGGCGCGGCTGCCCGTACTGTACCGATCATCTGTTAATTGATGGTCTTTCCTATAAACATGGCACCGGCTGTTGCAACCCCTGGGGATGACAAGAAGCAAGTCATATGACGGAAAACCGGAGAAATCGGGTGCCCGCCAATTCCAATGATGTGATGCGTCGGGAAACCTTTTCTGTATTGTACCCACTTACTTTCAAGCTTTTTTTTTTGGTCGAGCGCTGGGATGTGGCGCGACTCATCCCATGATGATGCGGGGATGTGCTATGTCGGTTCAGCTGCTGACTCGCATCCCATGTGTCAGGAGTCGTGATTTAATCGAACCGATTGAGCTCGCGAATACGTAATGGCTCTTATCACGTCGTGACCGCTACTTATCTCGAAATAAAAAACACAGCACATACCAAGGTCCTTAGACCTTCAGTCGCTTCACCTCCCATTTCACTTCGTTCCTGTCCCTTGAGAGTACAATCACCTTTCCTCCACCGTCCTCCCAATGATCCACCCTCCGCAACTTTGTGCACTTGCTGCCAAGCACCGCCGCAATCTTGTCGTTCTTGCGTACCCTACTCAGCTCAGATGCGGACAGAGACATGGGAGAGGAGGTTGCAAGTGTGGCAAGCGTCAGCGTCGAGACCTCGTAAAAGAACTTGACTCCGATGAGCGTCGTCAGCTCGGTAAGCGGTGCGAGTACTGTCGCCCATTCGGCCACGTTGGTCGCGATGCCCAACCCCGCGCTGGGAGCGGCTGCGACCCTACCTAACGACATTTCATTGCGCCGGGCCGTATGTGGCTGCGACGCCCGCTGCGGACCGTCGTGTGTACACTTGTGCTTGTTCACATCCAGCGAGGTAAGCCTAGGTACACACTCGGCGAGTCGCCCGATGTCATCGACGTCGCGCCACCCAGCAAGCTCGACACGTCTCACTGAGCCTCCGCACTTTTTGAGACTGGCCAGGAAGGGACGATCCCAGTCTGGTCCGGAAAGCGTGAAACCCTTGAGGACTTCTAACGGACGCGGAGAGTCGGCGGGACAGTTCAGGATCGCGGTCGCGATCGTCTTGCCGCAACTTAGCTCACGGAGCTTGGGGAGCGCGTTCGGGGAGAGGGTGAGTGTGGGTACGGACCCGGTTTCGTTTGTGGATGGGGATCTGTCGAGAGGAAAGTCGAGGTGCAGAACCTCGAGATTAGCATGGGCGGCGAGGAAGACGGAAGCAGATTCGAGGCTATGAGCGGAGGAGCAGCGGAGGTTGGTGAGAGAGAGAGAACGAAGGGAGGACCAACGGGAGCAGAGAAAGAAGTCGTCCGCTACAGGGAGGTGCTGGCCCTGTCCGCGCCGGTGCTCATATCTGATGTCCAAATACTTGTGGACGAGCCGGTCAAATGGTGCGCCATCGGACTGTGGCCGGACTTACTTCAAGGTTGGGGCTGCTGGTGAGCATTCCTGAAATACGCGCCAGCGCTGGCGTCTTCGTAGACCCGAACGCGTGTTTGGTGGCTTTCAACGCAACGGTTTTCAATTCGGGTAACTGAACTGGCACTCAGTGAAACGAAATATGGATTGGCTAGACTTACCACGGGACTGGTTGATTTCGCCTTGTCGGAGGTATATGGCAGAAATACAAAATTGTCACTGATAGTGGCTTCAGAGAGTGTCTGGCATCCCATTAATGCTGCCCAGACATTGTCTATGGATATCGTCGAATGATTACAAGACCAATGAAACGACTGAAGCGCGGTCATCTTGTTCAGCGCAGAGATCAAAATTTTCTCTTGTTTTGAATGCATCACGAACTCGTCGTCAGACGACTCTAAATCTGTGTCAGTCTTCATTATGATATCCGCGGGGAGAACGAGAGATTTTGAGGATCGCTCATCAATGATCTCAAGCGTGCGGACGTTGCGCGCGAGTGCGCGGTTGACGATGAGGTGATTCCAGAGGCTAAGAGAGCTCGTCTTTGCACATACGACACGATATTCAAAATGCCTAGGAAAAA
>JBBPMH010000672.1:0-15843 GCA_038090235.1 Pulveroboletus ravenelii
GATGGGGGCAGAGGTAAAGGCATCTTTCAGAAACTGGAAGGTGGCAAGGCATGCATTGTCAAAGAGCCATGGGGTGCCCTTACGAGTAAGGTAAGTGAGGGACATGACAATATCAGAGTAATTCATGATAAATTGTCAGTAGAAGTTTGCAAAACTGAGGAAGGATTGGATGTCCTGGACTTTCCATGGTACCAGCCACTCCTGAATAGCCTTGACTTTGTCTTCAGACATTGTCAGGCTGGAGGGAAAGAATTGGTAGCCAAAGTACTCAGTGGAGTCGGTATTCCATTTGCACTTCTTGGGTTTCACATAGAGACCATGTTTGCAGAGTCTCCAGAAGACTTCCCAGACATGCTCCTTGTGAGAGGCTTTGTCTTCAGACAAGATGAGAATGTCATCCAGGTAGACTATGACATATATATCAAGGAGATCTGTGAAGATTGAATTAACAAACTGCTGGAATGCTGCAGGGACATTCATCAGACCAAATGGCATGACAAGCCATTCAAAGGAGCTGTAGCACATCCAGAAGGAGGTCTTCCATTCATTGCCCTTGGTGACATGGACCAGATGATATGCATGCCAGAGGTCAATCTTGGTGTAGATCTTGGTGCAGCTTGGGGCATCGAGGAGGTTGGAGATGTGGGGGAGTGGGGGAGTAGGTAGCAGTCTTTCTTTGTGATCTTGTTGAGTCCTCTGAAGTCAACACAAAGACAGAGGGAACCATCCTTCTTGCAGACAAAGAGGACTAGAGTGGTATGAGCAGAAGAGGATAGGTAGATAAACCCATTTTTGAGATGCTCATCTAGGAACATCTGGAGGGACTCAAGCTCAGAGGGAGAAAGGGAGTAGAGGGTGCCCAAGGGGGAGGAGGCACCTTCCTTGAGGTCAATTTTCAGATCATGTTTGCAGTGCAGAGCAAGCATGAATGCTTTGCTCTTACTGAACATATTGGCAAAGTCATGTTACTCCAGAGGGATTCTAGAGAGATCAACTGGAGCAAGAGGAGGGGCTACAGAGGCAAAGCAGAGGTCACTCTCCTTGGGGTGGATTTGTAGGCTGAACTGAGCAGAGCTCTGGAGTCAACAGGCCAGTGCAAAAGTGGGGGCACTGATGAACATGATGGGCAAAGCCTTGCATTTGGAAAAACTAGGCAGATCAGGGGTGACAGGGTCAGCTGGAGGAGAAGGTTTCAGAGGCTGCAGAGGTAAGCTTGGGTTTGCAGGCACAGGCTACTCAGATGAGTGGAATGATATACTGCTTGAAACCCAGTTAATCAACAGATTGAAGTGAGTGAGCCAGTTATGTCCCAGGACAAAAGAATAGGATCTGTCCAGTGAAGTGATGTATAACATTGTCAGGGTGATGTCACCAGTTTTGAAGTGGATGGAGAGGTCAATGGCTTAAGTGATCATGGAGTTGGTTGTTCCATTGAAGAGTCAGAGTTGGAGTGGGAGCATAGAGTAAGTTGAAAGATTGTGTTTATTAACAAACAATGTATCTATAAAACAGTCAAAGGAGCTGGAATCTACAAGCACAGGAAACAGAGAGATAGTCTGTCCAATAAGACTGACAAAGGGGACAAGAGAGCAGGGGTCAGAAAGAGCAGACATGTTGAGTCAGATCTCCTTTGGTGCACAAGCAGGGTCAATGCAACCTCCAGACTGTGTGAAGTCCTGGAGGTCACACACTATTTTTTTTGTCTCTGAGAAGGTCTCTGGTTTGGTTTCCAGAGTTGCAGCTGTCACTTCATAGCCTTTAGAGGCCTTGGAGGTGGACTTCAGGCAGTCCTTGGCCATGTGCCCAGCAAGGCTGCAGAATATGCAAAGCTTTAGATTGAAGTGGTGCTTGTGCTCAGCAGCAGTAAGCTTGCCATCCTTCCCCAATTTAGAGGAAAGGTTGGGTGTCAGAGCAGCAGAGGTGGTGGGCTTCCCTTTGGAGTCATTGGAGTCCTTGAAGCCACTGGAGTTGTGATTTCCAGAGGTGGAGGGTTTGTCAGACTTCAAGATGGAGGTGCTGGCAGAGGGCTTCATCCGGTGGCTAATTTTGGACTTGTGCTCCCAATAGCATGCATCAACAGCCTGGGTGAGGGCATGGAGTTCTGAGAGGGTGGGGGGCTTTCTGATATGAGAGATTTCATCCTTAACGCAGTCAGAGAGACCATTGTAAAAATGGTGCCAGAGGGCACCTTTTCTGTAACCTAACCTTGGATCTGTGAAGTGATACAGTTGAACTCAACCATGTACTTGTTGATATGCTGGGTGTCCTTCATGGACAAGTGGTCAAGCTGGTGTCCCATGTCTCCAACAGGGTTATGCAGGCTGAAGTTGGTCTGGAGCTCCAGGATAAATTCCTGGTAGGTGTCCATCCAGAGCAGATGGAGGTTTGGGTCTTCATCAAAAAGGAGGTCCAGTTTAAACCATTCTAATGCCATCCCTTTCAAGTAGGACTGTGTGAAGGTGACTTTAGCACAGTCTGTACAGAAGGCCTTTGGATGATATAGGAGTCAGCAGCCTCCTACAGTTGCAGAACACTGTATTCAGTCCATCCAAGTGTCCCCCAAGCCTCTTTATCATGTCCTGAGTCTGTCCATACCATCTCAAGATCAGTCCATTTTACTTTGGTTGTATTCACTTTCCAGATTGTAGCATCCAGTACCAGACTCATTTGTATTCATTCAATCCAGGCTGGGTTCACCTGCCAGATTGTTTGTTTTTACTTATTTCTTGTTGGTTCTTTGCTATTTTTGTTCTCTTTTATATTTTTGGCCATCAAACATTGCTTCCTCAATGCTCTGTTACTTAGATCCAAGCATCCCTTGAGAGGGCCCTATATGTTACTATAGTTACCAAGTCCAGGAAATGCCTGGACTATAAAGATTGTGTATCAAGATCTTAAATCTCATCTTTCTGCACCCCACATCATCGTCTGAAGGGTCCTTCTCATTCTCATTCTCATCCTCGCCATCGTTTCTCTTGTATCTGGCCCTTGTCCTTGGCCAACAGCTTTGTCAGTTTCTCTCCAGCCCTCATCCTTGGCCACTGCTTCATCAGTTTCCCTTCAGCTCTCATTCTTGGCCATCGCTTCATCTGTTTCTCTCTTTGGCCCTTGTCCTAGGCCATGCTTCATTATTTTCTGGTTCTTACCCTTGACTGAATTGCTCACTTTCTATCTGGATTATCATCCAGATTTATTTCTTTTCACTCTCACTCACTGAGGTCAGTTGTAGCTATCTGTTCTCACTACTAATCCTTCCTAGAACCCCTTGGGACAAGTAAACTCATTCACCTACACTACACCCCTATACCCCCTATTTTTCTTACAACAGTGTAGGAGTCAGCAGCCTCCTACAGTTGCAGACTATCGTTTTCAGCCTGTTCAAGCATCCCCCAACTTACCTTGTCATGTTCTGAGTCTGTCCATATCATCTTGAGATCAGTCTGTTTCACCTTTGTTGTATCCACTGTCCAGACTCTAGTATCTGGTATTAGACTCATATATACCTACTCAATCTGGTCCAGGATCACCTGCCAGATTGTTTGTTTTTACTTATTCCTTGTTGGTTCTTTGCTACTATCATTCTCTCTCATGTTTTTGATCACCATACATTGTCTTTTTGAAGTTCTGTTACTTAGATTTGAGCATCCCTTGAAAGGGCCCCATATGTTACTATAGTTACCAAGTCCAGGGAATGCCTGTACTATAAAGATTGTGTATTGAGATCTTGGAATCTCACCTCTCTGCACCTTGGATCATTGTCTAAAGGGTCCTCATCCTCATCCTCGTCATCCTCATGATTGTTTTCTCTCATATCTGGCCCTCATCCTTGGCCAACAGCTTTGTCAGTTTCTCTCTGGCCCTCATTCTTGGCCACCACTTTGTCAGTTTCCCTTTGGCCCTCGTTCTTGGCCACCGCTTTGTCAGTTTTCCTCTTCAGCCCTCATCCTAGGCCACCACTTTGTCATTTTCACCACCTCATCATTTTCCAGTCCTCACCCAGATCACTCATTTTCTACCTGAATTGTTGTCTGGATTCATTTCCTTCACTCTCGCCCACTGAGGTCAGTTGTAGCTAACCTGTCCTCACCACTAATCCTCTCTAGAACTCCTTAGGACAAGTAAACTTGTTCACCTACACTACACCCCTCATACTCCCTATCTTTTTTTCAATGGTTCTGGAAATTAGGTTCACACTAGACCAAGAAGGTCCAGAGCTTCCAGGAATCAGTTCCATTGAACTGGTCTGGCTCATGGACTTTGGTATGGAGAGTGCTTTTAGCAGGGTAGTGGCAAGAGGAGCGGGCTAGGTCACAAATGGTGTCTGTGAGCAAAGTGAGCATGTCATGAGGCACTTGCTTGTTGCCATCTTCTTTATCACCATCTTCATCATTGCTGTCATCAGGGGCAAGGTCTGGGAAATCAGGGTCATTGTCAGAGGGGTCATTTCCAGAACCATCCAGACTGTTTGGACCAGAGTTGTTTGAAGGCATATGGGGAGACCATATCTCCAGGAGCTGACTGGACAGCAGGAACTCATTGTTAGGGAGTTGGATGATGCAAGCATCTGGGGTTGGAGAGTGATGAGGGGCATATCCCTGAGAGGTGGACACAGGGGTATGGTGGGCTGAAAAGCTGTGGAATTGGTCAATAAGG
This sequence comes from Pulveroboletus ravenelii, assembly GCA_038090235.1. Lineage (NCBI taxonomy): Eukaryota > Fungi > Basidiomycota > Agaricomycetes > Boletales > Boletaceae > Pulveroboletus > Pulveroboletus ravenelii. The sequence continues at coordinate 4,654 of JBBPMH010000672.1, forward strand.
GCAGGGCCCCAGCAACTACTGGTGAACATGCTCAAAGAATTGAAATGTGGAGACAGAAGTGGGTTTGCACCTATAGTGCAAGTGTGAGAGCACATAACATGGGTGGTCATGGTAGGGCAGATGTACAGGTTGGGACTTTGTTGACAAGTAGGAGTTTGAATATACTGTCAAAATGGTAACTTCTCTACGAGCTAGCATGCGAGTAGGCTCAGCAGTTGTCACAAAGGTGAGAGAACGCTAATATTACCTAGCATGCGAGTAGGCTAGGTAAACGAGTAAGCTACGTCGTAAATAATGAATGCGATAATCATACCTCAGTGGTTGTCACAAAGGTGAGAGAACACTGAGGAGAAGGAAGAACGGAAGCTGGAATCTAATCTACAGCGAGCTTATGTAAGTTGTTGTGGTCCATGTTGTACCATAGGACAACTGATGAGATGCAAAGAGTAACGGCGTACAACATACCCCCTCAGTGAGACAGGAGTCCAAGAGAAGTATGAAGGGTATCGAACGCTGGACAAGACAGAGCCTTTGTAAGAATATCGGCGATGTTACGATGAGAGGGAACTCAAATGAGAAGGAAAGAATTATTATCAATGTGAAGGTGAATGAAATGATACCGTAGGTTAATGTGCTTAGTGCGTTAATGGAACTTAGTGGCAGAGGACAAGGCTATGGCACCAGTGTTATCAAGGTAGACAGGGACCGGTGAGGCAAAGGGCACACTGAGCTCGGCGAAAAGAGACTGAAGCCACAAGCCCTCCTGAATGACATGCACAGCCGCAATGTACTCTGCCTCGGTGGACTGCTTCTTCGACATGTGAGAGATTAAACCGCCAGCATAATACCAAACGTAACCAGAGACGGAACGACGCCCTGCCTTGTTTGCCCAGCTGGCATCAGCATAAGCGAGCAAGCACATGTTGCTTGGGTTTGGCTGGTAATGAAGCCAGAGGTCGAGAGAGCCCACGAGATATCATAAGACATGCTTCGTGGCCGCAAAGTGACAAGGCTCAGGACCAGCATTGTGCTAGGCCAGGGCATTAACAATGTAGGAAATGTCCAGGCGGGTGTTCACCGCAAGGTAGATGAGCTCGCCAATGAGTTTTAGGTAGGCAGAGCGCAGGTCTGGGATTACCAGGTGAACTGCATCTGCAGGACTGAAAAGAGCTTTGGGATCAGCTGGGAGACGCACTGAGTCACAAGCCGACAAGTTGTATTCCTGGAGTAAGAAAGAGATGTACTCTGATTGATGCACCCAGATAACCCAATCGGCTTGATCCCGCTTGAATTGCATGCCCAGGTACCTAGTGATTGGGCCCAGATCCTTAAGACCGAAGTGCATGGCAATGCGAGTCTTAACATGCTGAAGGAAGGCACGAGAGGTGGAAGCAGCCATGCCATCATCGACATGCCAACCGACAAAGCAGTGGGTGTGAACAGATGAGGCAGCATTATCAAGCTCATCATAATAGAAGAGAGCATGATCCGACTGAGTGCGAGTAAAGCTGAGATCAGACATTACCATGCAAACCTGTTCATACCACTCCAGCGCTGATTGCTTCAAGCTATAAATGGTGCACAACATAAGCCAGACCATCTTGCGCCAGTCTCCATCCTTGAAACCCTTAGATTGACATATATAAATCTCTTCCTTAAGAACCCCTCACAGGAAGGCCTGTTTCATATCGAAAGTATCCAGTTCCCAGTTGTGCTAAGCTGCAAGAGCAACTAGCAACCAAACAGATGCGGGCTTGATGACAGGAGTGAAAGTCACCCCATAATCTACCCCCGGGACTTGAGAGAACCCCTGAGCAACAAGCCTGGCCTTGAAAACTGGGCCCCCCTTGTGATCCTTCTTAAACTCCAGAACCCAACAGCAACCAATGGCCTTCCTGTCTGGAGGTAAGCGCACAACCCAATACACATTCATATCCTTCATTGTCTGAAGCTCAGTCTGCATGGCTGCTAGCCATTGAGTCTGGTCGGGATGAAGCATCACCTCATCGAAGGTCGCCAGCAGCAAACCCAGGTCGTAGCCAGTGGCTGTAGGGTCTTGATGTTTATCGCTACACAACACAAGATGAGCTTGTTCCTCAATGACAATGCCTGCAATCACTGCAGAGATGTCCACGTCATCCTCAGTACCTTGAAGTTCATCCACCTGTTCCAAGTCCACAAGTTGTGGAGCAGGTACCCCCTGAGTGGTGGTGGCTCAGTGTTCAGCAAGCAAATCCAAGCAAGTGCAAGTGGCAGTCAACTCGGCCACCCAAGCAGCTCCCTTCTCTGTTGGGTTATGCTGTTGGCCTGATCGACGGGGTTCTGGCACAACAGGCGAGGAAGGAATGACGACAGAGGGATCAGGAAGGGCTAAGGGAACCGAAGGGGAGGAAGTGACCAGTGGTGAGAAGAAGGTGGGCAAGGAACTCCCCTCCTCATCATCAGAGCTATCAGCGATCGGCAGTGGACTCTGCTCATCAAATACAACGTCGCAAGCAGTGAAGAAAGCTCCAAAGGAGCGATCACAGACCCAGTAACCCTTCACACCATCCTGATAGCCCATGAAAACAGCGCGCTGGGACCATGGACTGAATTTACGTTGCAATTCCAGAGGGATACGAGCCCAGCAGGGAGAACCGAAGATGCAAAGGTGAGCCAAATCAGGCTTGCAGCCATTGACCATTTCAAAGGGGGTCTTGCCAGGAGGTAATGCAGAGGATTCCAGCCTATTCCAGAGGTACCCGGCAGTCAATACAGCCTCACCTCAAAGGTAGGAGGGCAGATGGGCTGCCCTAAGTATGGTGAGGGCGCGATCCTGGAAAGTGCATAGGACCCGCTCCACTTTACCATTCTGTTGATGACTATAGGGAACAGACAACTGATGCACAACGCCAGTATCTTGAAGCGCCTTCTTAAAGGCCAAGCTCACGAATTCCCTGCCATTGTCAGAATGAAAGGCCTTGACCCGGTGCTCAGCGAAGTTCTCCCATTTGGCCCACATGAGATTCCACACCTCCAGAGCCTGGTCCTTGGAGGACAGCAACTGGACATCGATGAGATGAGAATGATTATCGAGAAAGATGATGAAATAAAGTTTCCCGTGTGGAGTCTGAACTGGAAAGGGGCCACACATGTCAGAATGCACCAAGTCGAGCAAGTGCTCAGCACAAGGGGTGAAGGAGGGGGAATGTGGCTGACAAGAATGCTTCGCCATGATGCAAGAATCGCACTGGGCAAGAGGGAGATTCACGTCCACAGAGATGCCTGTGACTACCTGTGGCAAGTGGCGAACAATGTCACTCCCAGGATGTCCCATGCAGGCATGCCATGTGTCCCAGGTCACTGGCAACTTGGCCAGGGCAGAGATCTCAGCACCAGCATGCGCGCAGAGCTCCTTGTACAGAGAAGGAGTTGTTCCAAGCTCACTCGGATGCAAAAAGTGCAAGGGGAGGTAGCAGAGGTTGTTGAGGAGCAGTACTGACCCAAGAACCTCCCCACAATGAGATAGAATACAGGTTGGTGAGCCATGGGTACCCTTGAACTCACAACCCCAGCCACGACTGAGCATGCAACCCACAGAGAGCAGGTTCAAGAGGGCACCAGGTGTGTGCAGACATTCCTTCAGTAGAAGGTGAAAAGTGTCCCCTCCCAGAGTGAGCTCCACCATGCAAGTGCCATAACCAGACATTGGAAGCATTCTCTGATTCGCTGTCTTAACCAGGGGACAATCCTCCTCCGCAAAGTCAGTGAAATATCCCCAATCCCTAATAAGGTGCAATGTGGCACCGGAGTCAAGAATGGTCACGAAGGGACCTGGGAAAGCAAGAGCCACCAGTTCAGAACAGGTATCCAGCTCAGAGACTGTTACGCAGGAGAGTTCCCTTTTAATGGGTGTGGGAATAATGGAAGGCAATGAGTCCTTAGTTGTGGCAACCATGACAGTCTCAGCCTTCAAGCTGCATGACCGGACCCAAGAAGGAGCCTGAGATTCTATACCGCCACCCGGCCAATAACAGTGGTCCTTGTTGTGGGTGTCAGCCTGAGGTTTGTCTGCACAAGGGGAATTGGTGCAACAAATACCACTGGGGTTGTTTTTATGGACCTGAATGCCTGTGGAAGGATTAACCTTCCCCGCTCACACAGCTGTGTTAGCATACTCTGACCCGGGGCCTGCCAGCTTCCATCGCCCAACTATCACATGTGCCTTCTCAAGAAGCAATTTGGAAGCATCACTAAACCCGAATTGGGAGATTGGTGGGGAGGAGATGGATGGGGGATTACCAATGGTGCCAGAAGAAGATGAGAGTGAAAGGCCAGGGGGCAACAAGGATGAAGCGGGGACATTTAACAATAGTTTGCTAAGTGTCAGCTCACAGAAGATCTCCCACTCCACTCCACTTGGGAGACCTTGGAGAAGGTCGAAAATCAACTCTTCAGTAGTGTAGCAAACTCTCATTTGCAGAAAACGATGGTGGGCATCCTTGAACACTCCAATGTATCGACTAGCATCTTCAGCGTCTTTAAGTTTTTCTGAGCGTACACGAGCACATAACTCATATTGAGACAGAATATTGGTGTGTGCATAATGGGAAGATAACGCATCCCATTGCTCCCGTGTGGTCTGAGATTCATTGAGGAGTGACACCACTGTTGTGGAGATTTTTCTATCTATGAGCACCTTGGCCTGTGCATCCTTTGCGAGCCAATCAAGGATTCTCTCCTTTTCAGCATCCAATATGGCAGTTAGATCAGCTGCCTGAGGGGCAAAGGAGGTGAGATCGATAAGATTCTGTGGATCCATTCTGCTGGAGCAATGAGACCAGAGGTACTCCCCCTGGAGTGCCAGGCTCATCTGTTTCCTCCATTGTGGGTAATTTTCTGTGCCTGTGAGCTCACATACATATATGGTTGTATTTACCCATTGTATTGATGTATGCTGTGTGTATGCAGGTTAAAACTGGTTTGCATCGCTTAGTTTAATATTGAGTGATGAGTTAAAGGAACCAGTGCTAGTGTCGTAATTCTTGAGCTCAGTAAGTCAGAGCTTGGGGCTCATAACCTCTATGAGCTAGCACGCAAGTAGGCTCAGCGGTCGTCACAAAGGTGAGAGAACGCTAATATTACCTAGCATGCGAGTAGGCTAGGTAAACGAGTAAGCTACGTCATAAATGATGAATGTGATGATCATACCTCAGCGGTCATCACAAAGGTGAGAGAACACTGAGGAGAAGGAAGAATGGAAGCTGGAATCTAATCTACAGTGAGCTTATGTAAGTTGTTGTGGTCCATGTTGTACCGTAGGATGACTGACAAGATGCAAAGAGTAACGGCATACAACAACTCCAAGGATAACTCTAGAACTCCAGAGTTTGGATAGGGCTTTGGCTTCACCTTATGTGGTGCACCTTGTCACAAGTCCAGTGCCCTGAATTTATGAGGGGGGTCAGGCAAGGGTCAGAGTGACCTTGTTGCAAGCAACAAAGGTCAACAAAGGTCAGAGAAGAGCTGTCAAGGCTCAAGTAGAGGGGCAGAGAGGACTGGGGAGTCTTAGTCAATATTTGAACTGAAGTATCTAAGACAGAATATGGAATCTTATATATGGAGGAGAAAACACCAGTTAGTCTAGTGATGTCATGGTAACTGATGGGACTAGAGCACAGGATCGGAAGGAGCTATGAGGGAGATGGGCAGTGTACATGATAAACAAGAAATGGAATGTAAGCACAGTAAGTCAGAATAAGCTAAGTACAAGTCTGGAGAATCTAGAGTGCATACTTGTCAAGAACACACCAGAGTTCGAGAGAAACAGGTCTGGAGTTGGATCTGGAGGACAGAGTTGCACTGGATATGACACTTGCTTAGTTTACTCTGCCTTCTTGTTCTGCCTCCAATGCTATGTCTCTCATATGTACAGTACCACCTCCAAACTCCTGTATATAAGTCCAACTCACTGAAAACTTCTCAATTTGAATATTAATGTCTTTTGTCTCTTCCTCTTCATTTGCTATCCTCCTTTTTTCTATCCTTCCTCCTATCTAGTGCTATGCTGGCCCAGCTTGGGCCTAGTTTAGAGGGCTCAGGCTTTGACAAATCACAGGCCAGGCCCTGAGCTCCTTGAAGCCCCTAACAAGGGCTTGACCCAGCCTGGAAGCTGTGGCTCAGGCTGGAGCCACAGCTTGTTAAATCTAACTCATCACATTGCTACTACTGAGCTACTATAGAGGAGTTGGACAGGTCGAGGACATTAAGAACATGTCAAAGAGGCTACACATGGTGTCAGTATGGCTGCATGAATGGCTAGGGTGATAGAGTCCAGATAACTCACCTAGCAAGGCCCATCATGAGTCATATGACCTGGGCAGAGAGATGGTGGTACCAGATGGTGACCACAGCTGCCAGAAACATATCAGAGGTGGTAGCAATGAGCATGTCAATGAAATGAGCATGCTATGTCAAGTCTGGAACCCAGGAGGTTATATAGCCAAGTTGACCAACCAGATCACACATGAAGGTCTGGGAGGTGGCAAGTGCATTCCAGATGGCTGCTACAGGCATCTTGGAAGTCATATGAGTGAGTGGGATGAGCACATTGGCAGTATGAACATGTGACACCGAGATGCCAGGCCAGAAGGCCAGTTGAGCAAAACAGCAGTGTCAACAGATAATGTGAGCAGTGAGGCAACTGTATTAAGTGGTTGCCACAGCAATTGAGAGCATTGCATGAGCAGTGCAGGTGCAAGACAAAGCACATACCTAGACCATCCACACCATCTAGGGCCGATCACAGATGTTCCATTGGTCACCAAAGTGAGCTGCAAGCCAGAAGTGTTATTTGGGCACATATGAAAAGGCCAACTTACCAAGTCTACCAGATCATGTTGGGGCTGAATCAGGTTGATTGGACATGCCAGATATGTTATATATGGAATCTAGAGGTGTGTATTCAATCCCAAGGTGTGATAGTCAAAGACAGTGGTAGTAAAGTCAATCAAAAATGATAGCAGCTGTAAAGAAAGGACAACCATGTTTGCTGAGCCACAACTTGCAAAATATGGACACTGCTCAAGCACAACATTTTCAGCACTACAGACAACACTTGTTTTATTTGAAACCTCTGCATTCTTTGATGCTGCTTTTTTCCATTAGAGCAGATATATAGTAACTACTTATCAAGTTCTACAGGATCAGCCACCAAAGTCAGGACTTCTGGGGCTTTGATGGCTTGGCTGGGCCTAGGCTTTATCAAAGACTATAACTCCAAAGTCCTCTGAGCACTCCTATCAGACTCTGACTAGTCATGGTCAGTCATGGTCAGTCACTGCACACAGGAGTTGGAAACTCCAGATGGAGTGCCAGGAGTTGGAACTAAATAACACTTGAGGTACTTATCACTGCGCTCCTCCATTTCCCAACCTTACTTTGGTGCTGATCACTTCCAATGCCTCGGAACCACATTCTCTTTTATTGTTTCACTTACAGATTTCGGACTTTCCATTTTGGAGTTGGTTGGAGTTAGTGCTCACATCTCCACCCACTTTATATAGTCTTACTCTGTTCTCGGAACTCCCCTCAGTCATTCCTGCTATATCTTAGGCAGTGGCTGAGGTGAGTTTACTTTACTTTTACTGTTTAGTATTGCTTACTGAGAAGTGTAGTGGGCATCACTGCCTTTTTACTTAGTTTTTCACAGGCTTTACAAAATCTCAGGCCCAGCCCTGAGCCCCACCCAGGCTTCAATGACAGCTTGGCTTGGCCCAGCTTTTGAGGGCCCAGCTTAGCTGGCTCAGGGCTTTCAGGCTCAGGGCTTTCAGGCCAGGCCAGCACAGCACTACTCCTATCAAGGACTACAACTCTGAAGTCTTCTGAGCACTCCTATTGGACTCTGACTAGATGTGGTCAGTCATGGTCAGTCACCATGTGCCAGAGTCCAAAATCCTGGACAGAGTGCTCAAATGGAATGCCAGAAGTCAGATCTAAATGGCACTCAAGGTACTTACTATTACACTCCTCCATTCCTAACTTTACTTCAGTGCTGATTGTTTCCAATGTCTCAGAGCCACATCCCCTTTCATTATTCACTTATGGATTTTAGACTTTCTATTTCAGAGTTGGTTGGAGTTAGTGCTCACATCTTCACCTACTTTATATATCCTCACTTTGTTCTCAGAACTCCCCTCAGTCGTTTCTGCTATATCCTAGGCAGCAGCTGAGATGAGTTGACTTTGCTTTCATTGTTTAGTATTTTTTTCTGAGCAATGTAGTTACAATTCTCTTACATTCTTTTTCCTTTTTTGTTCCTACCCCTGACCCCTATGTCTTATCTCTTGCCCTGTACCCAGTTAGTCATTTGAACTTACTCTCCTTGTCCAATTCTCTCATATCGGATCAGTGTTCCTAGTTTACTCATCGCTCCTCTTCTGCCATTTGCTATCTTACTCAGTTGATTCCTCAGCAGTGTATGCTCTCTGTTTCTTCTTGTCGTGTTACATTTGGCTCTCCCTAGGTATATAAGCCTGCCTTGTAGATACTGCTGTCTTCAGCTTAGACCTACTCGGCAATACACCTAGTTTTGTCTCCTCATGTCTTTGCTCTACACTTGAGTGAGCATTCAGCTCAGACCCTCGTCCTAGTCATCTGCTGACCATCAGTCAGGCAGAACCCTCATTCACTCGCCAACCATCTGTTGGGAGAACCCTTGACCCTGTCTAGTGCAGGCTGCGTCCCTTGTCCTTGCCTCACAGTAGCTGTTCGCTGACTATCCCCTCATCCTCAGCCCTTAGCTGAGTCAACACTTTGTTGGTTCTCTTTATACTTATTACTTATTGTTATCACCTTGTCACTAGTCATGCACACAATTCACCTGCATATATAGATTCTTCATGAACACATACACTTTACATAAGCACAGATACGATACTTAATAGCTTTGTCACACCTTTCCCCTTTTTTCCTCAGTGTTCCATCACCCAATGTGATGATCGCTAAGGTACATTATCACTCATAGTCTTGTTACCTTTTAGTTAAGTTCATTCCTGTCATCCAGCACTTTGCTGGATAGGTAATCTTAGCATTCCATCACCTGACGTGATGATCACTGAGCACTTTGCTGGATAGCTCATATACACTTGACCCTTTGGGATCAAGTGTGACAAAAGGTCTAAGCTCTTCAGTTGCAGCTAGCACCACCTAAGCTGCCAACATTTCCTTCAATCGACAACCACAGCATCCCTCGTTGTCATGACAACCCCAGTTGCCACGAGCACCCCAACCCCACCAGTCCTTGTTCTTTGACACCTTCCTCAGATCTGCCTGAGAAACCACTAGGGACACTGACAATTCAGACCCTGACCCACAATCTGGTGAAAAACATTATTCACCATCCCCTGACATCCCCATCTCCTCTGTTGCCAAACAACAGGAGGATACTGACCTCACCCAACATCTCTCTGTGGGACTTTCCCTTCCTAGAGAACCAACTTCCCCATCTCTGACCCCAACTACCTGATGACCAGTCTATCCTCATTTAGAAACTGAGGAGCTATGCTGGCAAAGAGACGAGTGGCGCATCAGAAGAGAACAGCCACCCTGTAGACCACCAACCCCACTACCATTCTCCCATCCCCTGTTCCCAATGTCTAATAAACCCACTGAGCTATATCTTTCCAGACTGGAGGAGTTTGACAAAACTTATGCCAAAGCTGTCCCACAGCTCAATTCCGTCAACATCTACCTCATGATCAATAGGGAGATCTACAAGGATGATGAAAAACAAATTGCCTTTGCCCTCTCCTTCATGACCAAGGGGTTGGCCGCAATTTGGGCCAACACTTTCTGCACTAAAGTTCTGTCTAACAACAAGTTCAGTACCTGGGTCAAATTTGTGGTGGAATTTAAATCCACATTTGAACACAAGAACACCAAGGCCCAGGCTATCCACTGGTTAATGCACACCAAAATCTGAAAGACCAACGACCTCAATGCCTACATCACAGAGTTTAAAAATCAAGTAGCCATTAGCAGAGTAACCAAAAAGGATGTCCTCATCTCTTTCTTCACAGCAGGTATCCCAGAGGCCATTCACCAACAGGTTTTCGCCATGGACTTCCTCCCAGAGAAAATAGAAACTTGGTACTCTAAAGCGGTAAAGAACACTAATCCTATCTGTGGGGTGCAGGATGAGTGGTAGGTAAGTCTAATAGCATAATGTGCTCAACCCTAGAGGGACTCTGTAGGAAGGGGAACAAGAAATGAAGACTCCAGGTGGTGAATATGGGAGTCTGGATAGTCCAGATGGTCTAGCAGGACATCCGGAGGAGTAAGACGATAAGAAGCACAGTCGAGAATAGTGTCAGTACGAGTGGTCAGTGAACAGTAGTTGGTCAGTAGAGCATTATACAGTCATTGTGAGCCAAAAGGGAAGCTCCCATACTCATGACTAAGTACATCCTTTATAGTCTGGGCACACCTGGGACTCAGTAAGGTACAGGATAACTAAATATAGTCCAGAACGTCAGTGGTAATAGTGGATATATAGTCTGTGCAACCTAGGTACAAAGAAAACTTGGTGAAATGGTGGAAATAAAGGATGGATGGTTAAGGGGGAAGAGCAGAAGGTATCCGTTAGTAATAAAATAACACTGCTGACATAGCACGATGTAGAGCACCAAGTGTCTCTATATTGATATCCAGTGTTTTTCCCATAGACCAGCTGGGATATGGGAAAAACACTGGATATCAACGTAGAGACACTTGGTGCTCTACAATGAAGTACTGCTTGGAGCCTAGTGGTAGTCCAGTTGGTCATATGTAAGAAAGCAGTAAGTAGATATAGACAGATATTAATGGGGCACTGTACCAGTTGGAATATAGTGAATATAAATGTAGAGGTGCACTGCGCTCTACAGCAGTACATTTTATCACCCATTGGGAACAGGCCGATACCTTCAGTTCTGAGAACCACACCAAGTTCACTTACTTCTTTCCAACAAAATCTGCTATTTCTGCTTGAGACCTGGATGCTATGGATGTTGATGTCATCCGGGTTGGAAAACTCAGCCTAGCAGAGTGAAAACGCTGCATGGAGAAAAAACTTTGCTTCCATTGTTGACAACCAGGACATATGTCCAGCTGCTGCCCAGCCTTCCCAAATCAGAAGCCCTCTATCTCTTCCCAACCCTGTCAAGTCCGAAA
>JBBPMH010000673.1:0-18838 GCA_038090235.1 Pulveroboletus ravenelii
ATTTAGCTTATATAAGCATACCTTACATCGCACCAGTAGTTACCTTAGACTACTTAGTGACTTACTGAGTATTCTACAGGTACAGTACACTTACACTAATATATAGTGACTTACTGAGTATTCTACACAAGGGACATGAGAGAATGATAATGAATGAGCCAAGAAAGAGCTAGGGACTTCAAGGCTAAGGAGCTACCCTTGTGATCTCAGCACCTCACATTCATCACATCTAGTGTTGCCACAGCTCAGCTTTTGCATTTTTCAGCTTTTTTGGCCAAATTACTTCTAGTATGTTCATTTTCACTCTAATTGACACACACCCAGTGAATGAAATGTAGCTTAATGTAGTCTTCACAATATTACTTACTTAACCTAACTAGGTTTACCTGACCACTTCTAAGATATCAGTCCAGCTTTATTTTCAGCTCAGCTTGAGTATAGATTAGCTTAAATGAAATATCTCAGGAGTGGTTGGATTAATTGTCATAATTCTTTTTTTTACTGACAGCCAGACCTAAAAACTGCATTGTGAGACCATATACATATATTTTAATCAAGCAGATAGCAATATAAAAAAATGCCAGCTTGAAGCTGTGGCAACACTAATCACATTGATACCAATGAAAAATATGACAAAGCCCTCTACAACTACCTCAAATAAGGTAGGGCATGATTTGGGGTTTCTTATCATTTCCATACCCATTTGCACCCATCTGACCCTAGGCAATTGATTTTGGTCTTATCAGACCCTATTGGAGGTGGTTCACCAGTCTTCACATGGTGTGGACCATATGGAGTGGGTGAAACTCCATGCAAGCTTATTTCAAGCCATGTTTCATCATTGGGGGATGGCATCCTAGAAGCTCCTGACCTTCATAGAGCCTACCATGGTTTTGTAGAGGAATTATTATTGTTGGATTGTCTGGCAGATGTCAGGGTGTCGGGATAGGTGGTGTCTGTTTCGAGTTTCATAGGTGGTGTTTCTGTGTCTTGCAATGTCTAGGTTCATGGGGGGTCTGTCTCAGGTAGGGTGTTACTTGAATTTTCTAGTAAAGGCTCCTCCCTCGGGTCCACAGGAGAGAGATCGGCGTGAAAATGCCACGGTCCGGTCGATGTTTCGCGGATCGGCCCGGGCCACCCCCATCCATCTTCCACACCGACGGTTGATAATCACATCCTGATCATGATAACGGGGTCCAGCACGAGCACCACCCAACACGATTCGTATTCTGCAGTAAGCATTCTTTTTGCATGTGCACGCCAATAACCATACAAGTTTCGTGTGTGTGTGTGTGCTCTGTAAAACAACAACAACCACACGCATACGTCTTTCTTCCCTTTCCCCTTCACCCTTTCACACTTTTCTTTTACAGAGTCCCGCTCCTGATGATCGTGACCTTTTTCTTGGGTGTGCCAGACGATGATCCCGCTGCCTCGATGCCCTTGACGAGGTCCATACCCTCGACGACTTCGCCTAAACGACCATCGCGTTCAAAAAAAAAAAAAAGCCCAGACGACCGAACGTCACCTACCGAACACGACGTGCGCACCGTCCAACCAAGAAGTGACGACGGTGGTGATGAAGAACTGGGACCCGTTCGTGTTCTTGCCTGCGTTGGCCATGGAAAGCAACCCCGGCTTGATATGCTTCAACTGAAAGTTTTCGTCTGTTCCCCCCAAAAAAAACCGGGTGTATCAGCCCACCACACAGACACAGAGGGAGGGAGAGGGACCTGCAAACTTTTCGCCATAGATCGATTTACCGCCTGTACCGTTCCCACGGGTAAAGTCGCCACCCTGGAGCATAAATTGGGGAATGATACGGTGGAAGGAGGAGCCTTGATAGCCGAAGCCGTGTTGGCCCGTGGCGAGCTCGCGAAAGTTCCTCGCCGTCTTGGGGACGACGCTGTCATAGAGCTCGAACACGATACGGCCAGCGTCCTGGCCGTTGATCTGGATGTCAAACTGTGTGTGATCAGTGGTGATGGTGTGGGCGTTGGAAGGCTAGGGGCGCTCACATAGACGTTTGCCATCGGTGGATCACAAAAGAGAGAGAGAGAGAGATGGGAGGGGCCATCGTCACAGCCCCCATCGGTTGATAACCGGGCCTTTCGGACGATGCCGATCGGAATTGGAGCAGCGGAATTCGGCTACTTCCGTCGGGAGCCTTGCGCGCCCACGTGGGTGTCGCTCTCCTCCAGCACCAACAAGCATACAAGATGTTTCTGCTTCCGCTCAAGGTGTCGCAACAGATCACACGGTCACTCAAAGAAAACGAGGCAGATCCAGTCAATCTAATTTCTGGGAAAAGAGAGCGACGATGGTCCACAAAACCGATACAAGAAGGTAACCGAAAGCGATACGCGGGCAGGCCCGTCTGTCCTGCCGGCCACAACGGACGGCCTCCCTTAAAGGGTGCCAGACTTGACGATCGTCACCTTCTGATTAGGTTTTCCACTTGGGGACCCCACTTTCTCGACGGCCTTGACGACGTCGAGACCCTCGACGACCTCACCTACAACAGTGAGGTGTCACGTACACCGTCCCACACACCCAAAGAGCGACGTACCAAACACGACGTGTTTCCCGTCAAGCCAAGAAGTGACGACGGTCGTGATGAAGAACTGAGACCCGTTCGTGTTCTTGCCCGCATTGGCCATCGACAGCAATCCAGGTTTGGAGTGCTTCAGCGCAAAGTTCTCATCTGCCACATGCACGTGAGACTACAACGGACGACGGGGAAAGTCAAACGCGACCGCCGGCCGGGGCACACCTGCAAACTTTTCGCCATAGATCGATTTACCGCCTGTACCGTTCCCACGCGTGAAGTCACCGCCCTGGAGCATGAACTGGGGAATGACACGGTGGAAGGAGGAGCCTTGATAGCCGAAGCCATGTTGGCCCGTGGCGAGTTCGCGAAAGTTCTTGGCCGTCTTGGGCACGAGGTCGTCATAGAGCTGGAACACGATGCGCTTGGTCTCTGCGTTGCCGATTTGGACGTCGAACTAGAGTAGATCAGCGTGCGATCTGGAGGGATCGGAGAGGCCTGAGAGGGCTCACATATACGTTTGCCATGATGGATGGATCGAGAGAGGGCGTGTGGATTGTAAAACACAGCGAGCTCGTATTTAACAGGGGCACCCCGGACGATGCCGATCTAGATCGCAGGATCATTACCCTCGAATCAGACAGTCGAAAAAAAAATATTTGGGGTGTGTTTTACATCCAACACATGTGCATAAAAAAACATACCACACTCTGTAAGACATTGACATTCAATACAGCCTCTGCGCAGCACTGGCCCTCAGTGGGCTGCACGCAACTTGGATGCGCGAACCGACCCTGAGTGTCACCTGCCTTGTTGAAACGGTCCTGCTCTCACGTCTCTCGTTACCGGATCGATCCGTTGCACACCGAAATGGTGGGGCTCCACGCCTCGCCCGTCAGCAAACAGGCGCGTGAACAAACCATCAAGTCTGCATTTTACCCAACAAGCATCCGGCGATGCAGCGTGCAATCATTCCGGCACCATTCGCAGAAACCTCGCCCTTTTCCGCAGCACGTCGCGCTCACATCCGCAGCTCGACAACACAACCAAGCGCCTTCCTAATGCGACTCTCCTACTGAACAAAACGCGACGTCAGCGCCCATCCCGACTGTCTCAAGCAGGACACGGACCGCCTTCATACACGCTCGGATGGTGGGATAACGCACACGGACACTGTCAACATCGATTCCGATCACGTGCTCTTCGTCATCGTTCACGAGCGTCACGTCGGAATCCATCACGTGGATCTCGACGTCTTCTTCCTCTGCTTCTGCTTCGGGTCGGGGATGCTTCGCGGAGCCTCGTGGGGACGGACCAACCCTGGCGGTGACCTCGTCGGCCTGTGTCGTGCTTCCCATTGGTGGGGGGAGGTACGTGATCACGCGTCGCCGCACCTCGGGTGTGCGCGTCGGTATCCCCGGTGCAAGACCAAGACCTGGGAGACGAAAGGCCCCAGACTGCCTCATCGCACCTCGTTTCTCCACACGCTTGGCCGAGGTGGCCCCCCTACGTTTCGTTTTCGCCAACGTCGACCACTCGCGATCTGGGTCGTCGCCCTCACCAAAAGCGTAGGCAGTCGGTACACGCCCAGATGCGGTCACAGCGGGGGTTGTCGGGTTCACGCGCGGCTTTTTGCATTGTGATTCGGGTGAGGCCAGACGTTTATGTTTGGGCTGTGGAACACGTGTATGCGGGGAGTTGGCTACACCTGGCCGGGGTTCAGGCACCAGGGAAACAGGAGACACACGGATCCGTTCATCGAGCGCATCCAATAGCCAATTTGGTGCCGGGCTTAGGCGTTTGTCCTGGGGAGCCGGGCTGCTCTCCTCCGTGGGCTGGCCATTGGCACAGGCGGGCGTGGATACATGCAGTGCTAAAGGTGGACTCGCGGTGCGCGCTGAGGGACAAGGAGCACCTCCGTACACTTACCAAGTACCGGGTTAGAGAAGGTCTTACCTGAGGGTGAAACATGCGATCTCGGTCCGGGAGAGCTGCAATAAAGCCTAAGGCGATCATTGGCAACGTAAACACCGGTTTTCGCAGCATTCTGGGGTGTGATCGGGCGTCGCACTGGGGAAGACCGGGTGGGTTGATGTGTGCGAAGTACCTCTCTGGGCTTGAATCGAAGGGGGGCATGGGCATTGGATCGAGTAACACCGTCGGAAGAGGCGGATATATGCGCGGATTTTTCTTTTTCGAATGCCTCACTCTCACCAATGTGTGGTTTGCGGGGAGGTGAGGTGGGATGGAAAGGTTTTGTGGTCTGCAGACAGGGTCGAACGGCATCCTTGGAGCGCTCGCCATCTTGGCGCGACCTCTTGGCTGACGGGTCATCACGCTCTGCCGCGCCATGCCTATTGATGTCAGGAACAGCCAAATGGTCAACCCCTCGCGGGTCCCGTGTGGCCTGTTTCTTGAACACCTCGACAATGGACTTGGGGGGTGACCGAGCTGGTCGGGGGACAATTTTTGACAGTGAGGGACGAGAGGCTGCGTTGATCCGGGCGATGCTCCAAGGGTTGGGACGGTACTCGACGGTCTCGTGTCTACTGGAGAGGTCCATTTCACGTACCAGGGACGCCGTGATGGTGTCGGCCTTGGCTGCAGCAGCGTCTGATACGCACCCCGAATCCGAGTCCGAGTCGGATACAGAGTGTGCAGGGCGGGCCCTGTAGCCAAAGGACCACACGCTAGCGCTGGCGTTGGACGGCGTCTGTCGCTTGTGTTCTGTTCCTGTTGCCATGGATGACGCGGATTGAATGAGAGGGTCGATTTACATTGCGCGACCAGTTAATTAGGCCCTGACTGTGGGGCCAAAACAACTAAACCGCTTTTGGGTTCCCACCTCGCTTGCTCGTGATCCCGCCAGCTGATCGCATCAAAGGAAGCCGTCTGCGTCGTTTGAGCGGCCGCGGAGGATACACTCGGTCATTTCATGCATGTTGCCAACTTGGCCGGATGCACTTGAACCCGGGCTTTGCACCAAATGCCGCCAAGGGTCACCGTTCATTGACAGCATCTGTCGCCGCTGTCAACCCGGCATATGTATCTCCCTTGCGTAATGGCCCAGGGCCGAAAAAAAAATGCGCGGGAGCGGCGTTAAAGAGGAGCTTATCTCCCAACGTATTTGAGAGACCTGAACTCGTCCGCTGAGCCAACCCGCGTCGGCCCACGTCTCTTTTTTTCATTCTTTCTCTGCGATCCGAGATCGAACGACGATGTGGAAACACGGCTTGGTCTCTCGTTTTCACGCGCGCACGCTGTCGACTGTGCCGCTCCTTCATGGCTCACGACCGACCAGCACTGCGATGTCGCTTGATCTGGAACGGGACGAGAAGGAGCGTCCATCGGACGGGCCCAGTACCTCTCAAAATCCCATGACTATAATTAGTCAGGCAGCCACGTCGCCGGTCGACCCCAGTTCAGACAGCATGGTGGCACCATCACCAGCTCCGATTGCACCCATCACGCCCCGCGACATCGAGTCAAACGAGTCGTCGAGGATGAGAAGCATCAGAGGCTTCTTGATGGAGGAGCTGGATACGGCCCATGCTTCCGCGCCACTCACGGCGTATTGTTTTATGACGGGTTTCATGTGCGTCTCTTTCAAACCGTTTCTTTTTTCCGCGCTGAATCGGACGACTCAGTGATGCAGTGAGCTTTTCTGCAATGTACGTATGGTGTGCTTTCCAGACCGGAAATTCTGTACAAGTGCGTCCTGTCGCCCAGCCCGTCGGTTTGACCCACTGAGCACTTCTACAGCTTGCAATCGCCTTGACACGACTCTTTAACGGCACCCATGACGAATCATTCCACATCGCCGACCAGCAAGCACTCTGTTCCCTCCTCACCTTCATCGTGGGCGCCTTCATCGGCCGTCTCGGGGATCGGATCGGGTGCAAGACCCGGTTATGGATGACGCTCGGCACGCTCATCCAAACGGTCTTCACCATGATCGCCGCCATCACCATCTGGAAGAGCGGCGAGGGCAGCGTGGCGTCGATGCGCGGTGTGCCAGCTTGGAACAACGCCCTCTCGTTCGTCGCGCTCGGGTGCATCAGCGCGAGCATGGGTCTCCAGGGTATCATGGGCAAACGACTCAATACCCAATTCACAACAACCGGTGCGTGTGCTTCCCTGCGTTCGTGCCGTACCAGAGCTGACGTGCCTGGCGTACAGTCGTCCTCACCACGACGTGGTGTGAACTCATGACCGAGCCCCAACTGTTCAACGTCCGCCGCCTCGTGCCCTCGCGCGACCACAAGGCGATGGCCATCCTGTTCCTCTTCTTGGGTGGCTTCACCGGCAGTGCGTTGCTGGACAAGATCGGGGATGCGCCCACGCTCGGTATCGCGACAGGTATACGTCTCCTGCTGACGCTCTCATGGCTCGTCATTCCCCCCAAACAAAAGTCGTGAGAGGAGCGATGGTTGTACGACGCATCTTACCCGCTAGTGTACGTGTGGCGACGCTTCAAGAGGTGAGAGAGGCGACGGCGGACGTGTATGCACGATTAACGTGTAAGAGCGGATCCCCCCCGAAAAAAAAGAAAAAAAAAGACGACACCAATGTAGACGGGCGACGTGGCTTGTCTGTTGGAACACTGGAATCAATGACATTATAGAATCATAGATAGATGTTTCTATATAGGTGCAATTTCATAGACGACTTGTTCGATAGACGCTTTGGTGGCTTGATCGTTTGCCGATATTTCTCCCTGGAAGAAGGGACGGTACCGGTTTGTTCCGTGCGTGTGGATCATGCGGTTATGACAGGGCCTTGGCGCTATACCGGCCCGGTGGTGCTGGCTGGACACGGGGGACTGAGATTCCCTGGACCCACAAGCCTGGAGGGGTAGTCGTTTTCAGGACAGTGCAGGGGTTATTTCTCAATCATAGAGACACATTCTCAAACTGCCTCATAGTTACAGGGAGTCAAACAAGCTGTCCTCAGAGGTGATAGTGGTGCAGGTAACCATCCTTAGGAGCTCTTTGTCCTTGTATCATGTGGCACCCCCACAAGGACCCCAAAAAATCTGTGGTCAATGAAAAGCAATTACTGACACACCACAGTGCACCACAGCACTAACCACCCACCAGACCATATGTCCAAGGAAGACCAACTCCCTGGGAGACCAGACGATGACACACACTGAGCAATAAAAACATTGCAATGATTGCAACATTTGTAATATTTGATGTATATCTCATGAAGAATTGATGCTAGACTCATGGTCCTAGGGAGTGATAAATAGCCCTTGAAAAGGGCTTTCAGGGGATATATACATTGCTTATGTAATTTCTTCTGGTTAAGGCAGTATTCAACAATTAATCAAGGGTACTCATTACAATGTTTTTGTTGCTGATCCTATAATATTTAAATTTGATATGTTCTCATAGATTATTATGTAAGAAATGGGTCATGTGATGTAGAATTGATTCAACCATATACAAACAAACCATAACACCACTATTCTGCCACTACCACCACCATGAAATCTTTTTCTCTTGATCAAACCAATCAAATTATTGCTTTTTTGGAAATAGGTTAATCTACTTGTCAAATATCCCTTTCTACTAGTGTAGAGTTTGCTCTAAACTTTGTCCAAATCTGGCTAAACCCTTTCTGTTATGTTTTATTTTTGTCTTGACTTGTTTCCATCTTGTTTCCTCTGTTTGTCATTGAACATTAGTCTCCTCATCCGATTCTCTCGTATCAGACTCATAGCTCCATCATTAGTCATCGAGTTCCTTTCACTATTCACTGGTCTACTCATACGTTTACCAATCTTTGTTGTCCCCTTGTTGTCTTCGTTTTATCTTGTTGTTTCCCAATGTACTATAAAAACCCTTGTAGGTCTACCTGTCTCCCTAACTTAGACCTACTCAGCAATCTAGTTGCTTTCCTCTGCATGTCTTCGCTCCACACTCGACCGAGCGCTTTGCTCATACCCTCGTCTCCTTGCTAGTAGAATACTAGGCAAGATCCTCAACCCAGAAGCCTTCGTTAAACTTGATGTCGAACGAACCCTTGACCCTGCAAGTTGCAGGCTGCGTCTTCAATCCTTGCCTTGTTGTAGCAACCAACTGACAACAACCCTCGTCCTCGTTCCTTAGCCGAGTTTATGCTTTGACCCTTCGGGATCAAGCATAACACTTTCCTGGTCATCCATCTATTATTACTTCAACTGATATATGATACATTATTAGATCTTTGGACATTGCTCTGCTGTGCTACTGGTGTGAACTGAAAGTCTGTGATGTATAGTAGATACAGAGGAATGCTAGGGATTGGGCAAGCACAAGGTGCTTTGGCCTGAAAGGACACCTAATGGGTTGATGAAGGAGCTGTGGACCCCTGATATTAGTGTTGGGATGATGACACACACAGCAGATGTGATATGTATATCTATCAGGTAGGAGGCATCTGAGGTATCTGTTGCTACCCTTTCCTGCACACAGCCAGTATGGTGAGCTGCAGGAAGGCTGTGTGGAGTTCCAGGTTAGATTGCATATAAGGTGCCATGATCTGCATATGCTGCCTCAGGTAAAGTAAAAAGGAGTCACCCACCCAGTGGCCTTTGACTTTGATGACATCAAAAGGGACCTTCCATAGCAGGTACTCCAGTGTGGCACCTATGTGGATGCCATGCCTGCTTAGTGGGGGCAAGCCTTTTTTTGCAATTGCTGTGTCCAACACCTTCAAGAATTTTGCATGCATTAGGGGAATGTGTGAGGAGTGGTACCAATAGGCAAATAATGGTGTGGAGAGTTGGGGGTCATTCAACTATAGGTGATCAAGTGCAGATTCTGGGTTATGTGAGCCCTTCTGTCTTGCCTAGCTGACTTTCTCACCACCAGGCACTTTCTTCATCCATGGTCACTGAAAACACATCATTTGCAAGCCCTAGCAGTCCTGCTTCACTGTGATCTTGGCCCAAGTGATATGCTTTGCTAGATTGAAGGACTTGAGAGTGGGTACCATAAATTCTCCTGTGTGTGTGGCTACAAAAAAGGTAGTTGCCAGGCATATGAAAACTGCTGCATGCAGAGGGAATGCTAGGTCTAAGTGCACACAAATGGTCCTGATTATTTGCACAGTGTATGGATTTTGTGGTAGTTGCTTCATGTTCAGGGGGGCCAGTTGTGCTCCACTTTGTGCAATAGGTTGGTCTCCACTCTCACTTAGTTTATGGAGAACCCCAGGTAGACACATTGGAAAGTACTCAAGAGAGTTTATTGTTACCTTGTTGGTACTAAGGTTTGACAGCTAACCTATGGAACTCAGACCAGTAGTTTGGTGGGCTATGCTGATGCTAATGGAGCATCACAGAAGCACTGTCATGCTATTACTGGATTTTCATTCTTTGTTGATGGTGGTGCTATTCTCTGGGGTTTGTGCAAGCAAGAGCTGGTTACCCTCTCAACAACTGAGGCTGAGTATGTTGCAGCTACCCATGCTGTGAAGGAGACCATATGGCTTTGCTGGCTGATCAGTGAAGTCTTTGGGCTGCTTAAGGATCCAACAATTCTTTATGGTGACAACCAATCTGCTATTGCATTGACCAAGAAGGGAAATTATCATGTGCATACCAAGCATATTGACATTCAATATCACTTTATACATTTTGTGATTTCTGCTGGTTCTCTCTGTTCTCTCTATTGTCCTACTAGTGATATGATAGCTGACACTCTTACAAAAGCTTTACCCTCAATGAAAGCCAAGCACTTCACTGCCAAGCTAGGGCTTCATGCTTGAGGGGAAGTGTTGTCATTAGTGTGTGCTGTGCACTTTGCTTATGTAATCATGTCTTTATCTTTCAGACTTCACTTTGTATATCTCAGTTGACTCTGACAGTTACTGAGAGTGAGCCACTTACTTTGTATATTACACAGTTCTTTAACAGCTACCTACTCTAGATATTCTTACAGGTAGCTACTAATATATGTAACTAGTTGACTCTGACAGTTACTAAGGATATTCTTACAAAAAAGTATGGCATCACATCTATATCTTTATTCCCACTATATTTCACACTTGTATGCCACTTTGTGTTGTGTGTGCACCATGTTCTATCCTGTAGTCTATTGCATTCCATTATATGTATGGTTATGAAGAATGGGCTCTAACAAGTCTTATTGATATGAGAATTATCTGTTGTCTCCTTAATCACACTGTAGTTAATACTGATATTCTCTAGATCTACTCACAATATACATGCTATGCATGTTCTTACAATCCCATCACACACATGCCTGATGTCTTCTATTACACCAAACATGCTGAACAGGGGGTGTTTGGTGTTGTTCAGTGTCACAGAACACTTCCCACATGATGTAAAGATGCTATACATGTTATCACACACATGCCTGATGTCTTCCATTATACCAAACACACTGAACAGGGGGTGTTTGGTGTTGTTCAGTGTCATGAAACACTTCCTACTTGATATATATGTTTTTACAACCTTGTCACACACATCCCCTATGTGTTCCATCACACCAAACACACCAACCAGGGGTGTTCAGCATTGTTCAGTGTCACAAAACACTTTCTACTTGATATAAAGATACTATATATGTTCTTACAACCTTGTCACACACATCTTCTATATGTTCCATTACACCAAACACACTGAATAGGGGGTGTTCAGTGTTGTTCTATGTCACAGAACCCTTCATACATGATGTAAAGATGCTATACATGTTATTACACACATGCCTGATATCTCCCATCACACCAAACAGGGTATGTTTGGTATCATTTGGTGTCATGGAACACTTCCTACTTGATGTAAAGATGCTATATATGTTTTTATAACCTTGTCATACATATCCTCTATGTGTTCCATCACACTGACCACACCGAACAGGGGGTGTTCAGTGTTGTTTGGTGTTGCAAAACACTTCCTACTTGATGTAAAGATGCTATATATTCTTACAACCTTGTCACACATATCTCCTATGTGTTCCATCACACCAAACACACTGAACAGGGAGTATTTGGTATTGTTCAGTGTCACAGAACCCTTTATACCTAATGTAAATATGCTATACATGTTTTTACAACCCCATAGCACATGTGCCCTATGTGTTCCATCACACTGAACACCTTATACTCAATGTAACAATACTATACATGTTCTTTCAAGCCCATCACACATGCCCTATCCATTCTAAGACACAGAACTGGGGGTGTTCAATTTCTCAGAACACTTTGTGCCTATGCCTATACATTCCATAACACTGTGCAGGTGATATTAGGTGTACCAGCTCTCTACAAGTTTCTATTGCCTCTGTATATATACTCTACACTATTCCAACCTCTTCAGCATCTCTGTCAGGTTTTGGGAAGGTCCTCTATCTCATCAAAGCCCTTACTTATGTTCAGCCCCCTTTTCAATAGTGTTGTTTTCTCTGCCTTCTTCTGCTCCACATTAATTTCCTTCATCATCCCATCACTGTCATTCACTAATGATATTACAGTCTCTTTCTCCATGCTGACATACATCCATAATGTTATGCTTGATCCCAAAAGGTCAAGTGTGGACTCAGCTATGGGTCAAGGATGAGAGAGGTGGTTAACTAATGGTTAACATACAAGGAGGACAAGGGATGTAGCCTGCTGTCTGCAGGGTCAAGGGTTTATCCAGCAACTAGCTGCTAATGGTTCAGGATCAGAGGTTCCTCCTAGTGGCTGCTAGAGGAGAGACAAGGGTATGAGCAGAGCGCTCGGTCAAGTGTGGAGTAAGGACACACAGAAGAGGAAAAGAAACATAGATTGCTGAGTAGGTCTAAGCTAAGGAATGAGCTACCTATGAGGCAGGTTTATATAGTACAGAGGAGTAAACAGAGAGAGAACATGAGAAAACAAGGGATAACATAGATCTGTTACGCTTGATCCCAAAAGGTCAAGCATGAACTTGGCTTGAAGAGCGAGGACAAGAAGAACTGTTAGTGAGCAGCTACAGTGAGACAGGGATGAAGGACGTAGCCTGCAACTAGCAGGGTCAAGGGCTCGTCCGGCGACTTGCCGATGAAGGTTCAAGGTCGAGGATCTCGCCTAGCAACTAGCTAATGAGGAGACGAAGGTAAGAGCGGAGCGCTCAGTCGAGTGTTGAGTAAAGACACGTAGAAGGGAGAACAATGTAGATTGCTGAGTAGATCTAAGCTGGGGAAACAGCATACCTATGAGGCGGGTTTATATACACAGTGTAAACAAAGGAGGATAAATGTGGAACAACAAAGGATAAATAAGGCTTATGAATCAAATGAGTAAGACGACGAATGGTGAAAGGGGAGCAATGAGTAACGGAGAGACATGAGGCCGATCATAGGAGGATCGGGTGAAGGGATCTAGAGTTTGAAGACAAAGCAACAACAATGACAGAGAAAAGATGTGATGGATCACAAAGGAATAACTAGGAAGGTGTGACAGAGTCACAAGGGATGTCTGTGGCAGTGTAGGCGTAATCTGTCAACAGGTTGTGCTGGACAGAGGAAGTGCTGGGTAGGCATAGACAGATGTCAGGTGTGCATGGACAAGTGCTAGGTAGGCACGTTGGCCGGGTAAACATGGACAGATGCCAGATGTCGGAGTAGATGGGTGTTGGGGTAGGCACAGACGGTTGTCAGATAGGTGTAGATCGGAGATTGAGGGTGGCTATGGTGGTTGTAGACGGTCCAACGGTGCTAGGGTAGTGGTTCTAGTGGTGGACTGGGGGGATGTTGAGGAAAAAGAATAGGGGTCCCATATGTATATGATCAAATCGTAACAAGATCAGTAAGCAAGTTAGTAAGATAGTGAATAGCACAAAGGGATCAATGAGTAAGATTGGAACTATGAGTCCAATACAAGAGAATCAGATGAGAAGACTAAGTCCAAGTGACAAATCGGATGATAAGACAAGAATGAAACATAACATATGATGCCTCACTGAGACTGATCAGCACAAGCAATGCCCTATGGTAGAACATTCCTAATATTCTCCATTAGCATCTCCAAACCCTCCCATATGTACCTGAAACTTACTCAAGCTGTCTTATGCCATAGCTGGTAGGCCCAACACCATCCAGGTCACATACCTATGAAGGGATAAATGGATTGAGTTTGTAGCAAGTTTTCCATGCTTGTACCCTGCCTTTGGCATTATTGAACTGTCATACTGAACTGCCAGTTCAGTCAGGTGCATTGTCAAATTTGACAGAAAATGTTTCCCAGACATGAGCCTGTTTTGTGGCATATATACCATGTGATTAGTCCCTGGAGGCTGTATGCTGTGTGTGTAATCAGTTCATTGTCCCCCTATATGATGAATGGACTTACAGTACATCCCCTCTAGAGAGAACAACTGCTCCAATGGGGATCTCAGAACTCCCTGCCTTCATTGTTCCTGTGAAAAGAGTGTCCCACTTTGAGAATATCTCCTTTGATCTCTTCACACTCTTCACAACCATATTGATGTATGCCCATATCTTTGTTCCTGACCACACTGTCACATATGTGCAAAGATTGCATGTATTATGATGTGGGTACATTAGGAACCTACCATAAGTCATCAGGTCCCAACTGCAAACTCTCTCCATATTGCTGGACATGAACTGTACCCCATAGTATTCCTTTCCAGCATTTCTTCCTGTTCTTGGAAGATATGCCAAGTTCATGGTTGCTGACCTGGCATTCACATTGTCTGATATCAATCTGTGTACAAGCTCTCATTATCATTCTCCATCCTGATTCATCTGTCTGTCTTATCTGAGAAATATAGAAACATCAGACTGGTAGTTTGGCAGATCCAAAAGGTTTGGGCATTTATTTTCATTGTCTGCCAACCATATGAATTCTTCCAATGTCATTTCATGATGGACCTGCATTTCTTCCTTGCTCTCATTGTTGTTGTCATCTGTTTGCCCTTCTGCATGGAGACGAGCATCTGGTATGACATTATCAGTCAAATATCTATAATGTGCCACATCAAATACATACCTTGAATGACTATTGCTTGACATACAGTTGGCCAGTATAGTTTCATGTCACCCAGAGTGAAATCCAGACTTGGTATGGGCTCCCATCCTCATACCAACACTGTATAACCATTCAAAATCATGTCCTCAATTCACTGTGTCAGAACTGCAATTGCACCTGTATTCTTGTCATCATATCACAGTTCCACTACCATGGGATGGTTTGGGCTATACATGCATTCTTGCATGTGAGGCACCTTGGCCATCCATTTGATCACCTCACTGCCTGGAAAACATTTCTCATAAGTTTGTGTAGACATCATATTCCTGCATAATGCTTACCATGTCACTGAACCATGGTAAGTAAGTGGTAACTCTGATGTGTGGCCAATTCAATGTTGCAATTCCAGGCAGACACATTATATCTTCAAGGAGGGATTGCATGATTGGCATGGCTATGTAACTTTGGTGAATGGGGATAGGTGTGACAGATAAATTAGGAGCTCACTTTTATGATGTTTTAGCCCTGGTCCACTTGACTCAGTGACTGCCCAACTTTCTCTTTTACTACCTGTGCCTGATTGATCCTTTCTAGACTTTTCCTTGTCTTTTCCTTTATTGATAGTAGCATTCTCCTGTGTAACCATTGTTATTAAATATGCAAAAAAATGGCAGGGTGTGAATATTTGAATTGACTCACTTTCAGTGGCCAATCCTGTGTATCCTCTCTGTTATCATTTTCCTTGTGCTTTCATGTGGTGAAAGTTTCCTTTTTTATGTCACTGGGATTTATTGGCTTCCTGATCTGAATCTTGAGTACTGTTGCCTGTGCTACAATATTGTCTTAGCTTCAGTCATCATGAGTGCATATTGATGACACTCACCAATTTCTCTTTCCACAACAGAATGTGATCAGTAGTGCTGCATATCGAGGACATTGTCTTTTTACACATACATCATTATCAACCATACCCAGGAGAGGCCAAAGAATCACTCACTGGTTCCATAGTCATACCTGTTTCTAATACATCTTTTAGTTTCTTCTGGAGCACCTCCAGCATATCATCAGATATCCCTAACCTGAGTGCTGTTCTTGTGAAGGCAATGATGTCCACATGCTCCTTTGACATGGACACCAATTAGATACCTTTGGTGGTACATGGTGTGATATATAACCTCTCTCTGAAGACGTCCACTTCCATCAGTTTCTTGGGTTTCCATGTCACCCAGCCTTTTGTCATATGGATCCATATGGTCTGCTTACCCACATATATCAATGTGCTACTGGCTGAATCCAGGAGATCTGCCTCAGCATTGATTGTTACTCTCAGAGTGACTGGAAATGTTGTAGATGGCATGAGATAAAGTATTTTGACACAGAGAGTGGTCATGGTTGATTGTTGACAGGGGATGTGTGAGCATGGTGGTTGTGATGCAGGAGTTGATGTGTGGCACTGACATACATGTCACATGTTTTTTTTACTAATTGTGATGTGTGTCATGGTAGCACATTGTGGACATTACTTGCAAATGTAATCAGGTGTTCACTTAGATATAGGAGTACTAGGTTATGTTGTTCAGTGTTATAGATAATATACTCAACATTGTATTATATATATGGAATGTCTTATAACACCAAACAGGTGCCATTTGGTGTCATTTGGTGTTATACAGTGCTTGTTTGGTGTCATTGAATGCATTGAAACATAATCTGGAAAGCATTCTATGATATTAAATACATAACACCTGTTCAGTGTTATAGGACATTCCATATATACTGTACAGTGTTGAATATGATTGACATATCACTATCTCATTGTATACATATGCTATTCTACAAGATATAAGGGTTCCATATGTCCATTAACCATTGTTTGAAAACCATCCCAAATGTGTCTGCCAACATGCCCATAGTCTTGTCATGAAATCTCAGCCAGATGCTGGTGTTCAGTGGCCATTTCACCTCATTCATGAAGTAGGTGGGTGGTTCCTTTCCAGATGAATCAATTCATATCCTGACATCTATCCTGCAGAATATTATAATAGACATTTTTGTGCCATTGTCCCTGACTTCATAGAGAACAAGGTCTCTCTGGATCTTTTGGATGAACCCAATGAACTCATTCCTTTTGTGAAATTATTTGGGAGCTATGCCAAATTGAGGGTTGACGATTGCCTCATGCAGCTCCACCAGTCTTATAGGCTTTCTCTCCTTGTCTATGATTTCCCTGACCCCTTTCATATCAGATATCTTCTTATACCAAATATGGGAGTGGAGCACACACCTTATCTTATCCAAGGTTAGGAAAGACTTGGCTATGCAACCCTTCCAGCTGCTCTTTTCTGACCCCTTGTAGGTATGCATCACAGTAATGATGTTTCCCCCAACCATGAAAGCCTTTCATTTGCTGATTATGTTGAGGCTTGGTATGTACTCTTGTGCCATCCAGAACATGTCATTTTTGCTGGTGTCATTCATATACTTCCATGTCTGGCAACTTCAAGAGGCTGTGGGTAGTATCACATGCTCTCTGCACTTGCTGTTACTATGTTTCAGTACAGCACCCTCTAGAATGCATTGTCCTGGTTCCAGATGAATTGTGTGTGGTGTATATAACCTGTTCAACCTAGCAATCATCTGCAGGTTTTCTACCATCAGCAATTTCATTGCAACCTGATGTGTGTGCCTTATCAGAGGCCAGAAGAATGTCTGGCGGGCAAGCTGAGCAACATTTGGTTCATACCTCTGGAGGTTTTCTATGTCAGAGCCATATCAATTTCCCTTGCTGCTATCCAGCCATGTCAGTTCAATGCTGAGTGATGGATTAGAGAAATGCACATACATGTGGTCAACTGCATACTCTATCTCTCTGAGTATGCAGTTCATAGTGGCCAGCCAATTCCACCTGTCTATGTAGGTCACAGAATTGAGGGCTGTGGCCTTGAAGTCATCCTATATCTTGAACTGAACATCAAAGGCCTCTCTGTTCTCATATGAATCCATCTGGAGAATAATCCATAGCTATAATGTCGCATCAGCTGCTGAATGAGGAAATAGGCATATGGTGCACTAACTCATTCAGTCACCAATATCTTTACCTTGCACTTGGTCACCCTGCTCTTGTATATGAGTCTGCTCAGGTGTTTAATGGAGTTGTACTGTGCATGGGTTATATCCCATGAAGTCCAGCCAAGGTTGTTGAGCACATGCTTCCTTTGCATCACATGGCTTGGATCTGTGATGTAGAGAATCATATACTTCCTGTTCTCAGATGGCACAACAGGATACCAAGCATTGTTCTGTGGAATCAAGCATGCTTTTGATGATCCCCCTGACATCCCAAAATCTGGAGTAATGCACCACTGCTCTGGCAGTCTGAGAGATAATATTGAGCCTGATACTGAACTGTAAGAAAGCAAATGTTGTGGTACAGCACCTCCTGGTCCTGTTAGGCCCACACTGGAGTACCTGCTCTCTGATCCTCTATATGGCATGTGCATGGCTTCCAACCCTTCCAAATCCATATCCATTCCTTCTGCATACTGTTCTTTGTCCTTGTTGTCCTCATCATCCTCATCACCCTCATTGTCTTTGTCATCTCTATCATATTTGTCATCCCTGCCATCTTTGTCATCTCTGTCATCTTTGTCATCCCTATTGTTTTTGTCATTCCCATAGTCCTGGTCCTCCTGCAGATTAGAGCTTCCCTTGTAGCTACCATGATCATTTCTGACATCTCCATATTCATACATGACATCAGCCTCTTCAATTTCCATGGATTTGTCTTCTGAGTTGAATTGGTGATGGATAGTTAGTCTCTAGATGTCTCAATATGAGGCAGTGTGTGATGTATACCTGCTGAAATGCTCCTTCTCAGGAGCTTCTGAATCCAGCTTGAGTCCTAGGTTCTTGAGTTCAACAACTGCTGTTCCAGATGGAAGGTGCTTGAGAATCTCTGCCCTTATTAGATTGCATGTCTTTTGTGACTGCAATGCATCTTTAATGAACACAGACAATCCAGGACAGTTATTCAAGCATCTGGGGTATGCAATGTGTAATATAAAATGACAAGGGCATGCACCTCTCTTATGAGGCTATAACAGACATGCTTGCTGTGTTGAGCAGCTGCAGGTGTGAATGCATATCTCATAGCCTAGCAATGCACAGTGTTTAGCTGTATATGATGAGCATGGTTATCATATCCTGTGCAACTCCTAACTCTGGATCCAACTCCAGCCCTGTTTCCTTGAACTTTGGTGCATTCGTGACAAGCATGCACTCTAGACTCTCTGGGCCTTGTACTTAGTAATTCCTCTTTACATTCCA
>JBBPMH010000674.1:0-18827 GCA_038090235.1 Pulveroboletus ravenelii
CCAAATGTCTTCATCATCCCCTGCAGCCACCAGTGTATCATTCGGCCCCTTTTCTGAGCAATCAACACAATGTGAAATAATGTCAACTGCTGCAGGTATTGCTGCATTTTGTAAATCAAAGGCATCATGGATTACTGCGCTTGATGGGACATCAGCATCATCATCCACTTCGGCAGTGACTTGGTCCTCAGGCAAAACCTCCTCGACACCATAGACCACCCCTGTTCGACTTTTTATTTCATCATGGAGGGTAGAATGTGTTCTGAGATACTCATCAAGTGCCGTTCGAGCAGCTTTACTTGTAAGGCACTTTGCAGACAAGTTCCAGTCCTTGACCTTGCAGCGCTCCCAAGACTACAAGAGAACTTCAGAAAGACACAAGAAAAGCAAAAAAGCATATACCTTTTCGACTAGTTCACGGCCAAATAGGCCAGTCATAAAGTTAAATACACTAACAATCCCAGCAACTGATGCATCTCATAAGACAGGCAGCGATGTTGAAAATTTGACCTGTTCGGCTGTAAGCCCACTGCCGATTTGCTGCTGGTGTGTTTCTACAAGGTACTCGGTTTGATGTTGCTTGAGACGGTGCTTGATAACATGGTTGAGGCCGACATCAGCCGGCTGGAAAATACCAGTGCCTAACAAAGGTGAAATGAGACAAGGCTCAGAAATGAAATAAAATGCTCACAGCCAGCAGGAACAAAGCAAAGAATGATATATGGGAATTCTTGGAAAATATAGGAGTGGAAGTCTTCACTCGTGTGACCAGGGTAGCAGTCAAGATAGATGATTGAAACTTGATTTTCATCAAGATCGGGATCAACCTCAATGACTCG
This sequence comes from Pulveroboletus ravenelii, assembly GCA_038090235.1. Lineage (NCBI taxonomy): Eukaryota > Fungi > Basidiomycota > Agaricomycetes > Boletales > Boletaceae > Pulveroboletus > Pulveroboletus ravenelii. Next base: position 840 of record JBBPMH010000674.1, read on the forward strand.
GCGGCGGTAAGGCTCAACAATATGTTCAACCCACTTGATGGCCATCAGTGTGAAATGTATGCTATGGTACTTTTGGCATACCTCTTTCATGGTCTTGAGGGTACTGAAGTGGCTCCCCTGTTTGTTGCTCTTGGCAAATGCAAAGTCAAAGCCGTTAGCCACTGCTTCAGTCATGCCACGTGCATTTGCTGATGGAAGCGACTGTGAGGATGCACCTCCCCAGACCTGCTGGAATGGTAAGAATGTTCCTTCAGGGGTGCTTGCCACAAGTAGCGTGTAGGCCCTTTTCTCATCTTTGGCTATGATATCAACTTGACAAGATCCATGCTCTGTGAATGTGGTCCCACTGCTGGGGAGGATGTAGATACCGATTTGATCAAATCTGATGAGAAGCTGCAATCAGAGTATAACATGAAATAGCACAAATCATGATCTCTTGACGTACCTTGGGTGGAACATCATACCACTTCATAATGTAGACCAGACGGAAAAAGCACTCTTCACATTTCTCCTCGGTATTAGCAGGCAGCTTGGTGGCAATGCATGTGCCTTTTCGTGATGACCAGTTGAGAACGCTTGTGAAAAACATTCATACATATTTCTAGATAGACATTAGCTTCAAGTCTAAGAAATGGTTTTGATCCATACCTCTGAACATTTGAATGTTTTGAGCAAGTCGGGAACACGGTCTTGAATTACCACAAGCATGATTGATCTAGCCACAATAACATTGATGGGAAGCCCAGACTTGCGCATGTTGGTGAGCTGCTCAACAATGTTGTCTTGAACCTGAGAGTACTGGGAGAGAACACCAGAATGGCCTAAGCCAGTGAGAGAGTGGCCATTCTCAATGTTGCACAGCGTGGATTGTGACCATTGGCATTTCAACTTGTCTATCCACTTTGAGACTGTACCTTTGTTCAGGTGCATGAACAGCTTTGGCTGCTCTCATTGAAGGGTGCGCACCATCGCTGATGGTGACCAGTCATGTTTCTTGGCTGCAGTGTCAATATGAACCCAAAGTAGTGGATGATACCAGTTTGTTCGCTTGTGAGCTTCTTGTTGGACACTGCCTCGTTTTCCACTCCATTCTTCTTTCCAATCCACATGTTCTGAATGTGAAATCATCACTACATTCAGTCCACCCTCTGGTAGGTTCTTCAGCATCTATCACATTTCGTCTATTAACAGTCCTTTCGTTTGTCAGAAATTGACTCACTGTATTGATTGACTTGTGATTGTTAGGTTTTCTGGCATGCTGCCACTCACGCCATCGCCGCTGTCGGTCAGCAGCCAGTTGGTGTTTATGGAGCTTGTGCTGCACTCTTGCTTCTTTGTCTCTGTACTCCACTTCCTCATCCATGCTGTCACATTTGGCCAACCATTTCCGTTGCTCTGCTTTCTCTTCTTCAGTCTCGAGACGCTTCCACTTCAAGTCATAAAAGGTGAGTTGCCTGCTGGGTACAGGATTACTCCAAGCCTTTGGAGCTGGTCGTACTGCCTTGGATAACTCTACGCTGACCCTTCTCTGAATAGATCCATTCACTGTGCTATCCCTTCCACTGTCCAGCTCTGTATCGGACTCTGGCACCCGGCCTTCACTTGCTGACTCTATTTCAGATGGTGGGCATGACCTTCCTGAGGTGTGTGCACATTTACTAGGGTCAGCAGCCATACCCATCATAGGCTCCTCAGCATGCTTTCGCCTACAAGTTAATAAGGTAAGCATTTCACAACAACAGGTTGGGACTCAACTCACTTAGGCAAAGCCTTGGCACCCTGTAGCTCAGCTGCCCTTATCAGGCGCTTAAGCCATACCTCCCGGAGAAAGGCGTGGTCCTTCTCAGACAACTCCTTCACAGCGGCCTTTATCATCTTGATCAGTATGCTATACCGGTTCCCTTGTTCTCGGAAGATGATTGTTCCACTAGCAGGGATCTTGTGTGTTTCGAAGCAGACCTCCAGGCTCTGGTTGAATGCATACCACATTCCTTTCTCTGCTACATGCTCTGTGTCAAGCCCAAATTGGTATGTGAACTCGACTGGATTGAGAGGTAGCTGATCTGGCAGGTTTTCAAGCAGACATTGTAAATGATGAATTCATGAAATTAACTCTGAGGAAGGGCCTGGGTTCAACATGGATGTTGGGTTATTGGATAGTACAACAGCAACATCAGTGCTATGAGCAGGTTTGCTTTGTTTTTTTCGTGTACTTCGACAGTGTCTCCCCAATGCAAATCCTGCTTGGGCATACTACCTTACTAAGTACAGTTGCTTCCATAACATGCCTACCTTCAGTGCAGTTGCCAAACTTTCTCGGACCATAACGCATGCCTCCCAGCCAGGTTGCTAAAACTGGCAACTGTAACGTGTAACGTGGGCCCCATTGCTAAGCCTGGGGTCAGGGGTTACCCATAACACACATCCCCGCCATTGCCTCCATACAGACAGCTACAGTATGCTCATCATGTGAAAACATTTGCCACAGAAAGCATATCATCGATGCCGAGTTAACTACTAAGCATATATGTTCTTCTCACTGCAGCCACTTGAGTTGTATACTACATGTCATAATTTTGTGTTTGTGACATTGCATGATATGAGTGACCTCTGTTAGCAGAAATATGAGCATGCTGCACCGACCTCAGGCTGGGCATAGTTTATTCGCATTTGGTCGTGACTGACTACTGTGGCTGTGACTGACTACAATAGATATTCATCTCATCACTGCCACTCGGGTGATATGTAGCCATATCATGGTTGCATGTCTGTAACATTATATGATAAGTCTGTGATACTGCATGATGTGGATGACCCCTTTTGCTGAAAATAAGTACATGTGATTTTGGTCACAGTAAGGAACACCAGGTGTTGCAAGCTGTAATGATTGATGTTACCAGTAACTACAGTGTATCATAGCCTTCCTTAGTGAGAATATCATTGTTGAGTTCTTCACCATCATTAGCAACCATTAAGTCCTCTTCTTCCTCTGTGTCAACTGGATCATCAACCTCCTCACCTTCATCACCTGGGTGTTTCCCCAGTTCATTTGGCTCATCTGCCATATCTTCACTACCAAGCAATTCATCATTGGAATTTGTGTCATTGCTCACTTTGGCCTCTTCTGTTTCCTCATTTTCATCCTGTTCTATGTCACCCCCATCTGCACAAAGGAACCTGTCCCACTGCCTAGCTCCTTTGTGTCTGATCCCACCACCCCAAAATCACATGAACATGTCATGGTCAATAGGGTAGTTCATGTTGGAAATATCCATATTAGGTATTTACTGCTTACATAAGTGATGGTTACATCGCACTATAGTTACCTTAGTACTACTTAGTGACTTACTGAGTATTCTACAGGTTATGAGCCCCACCTGTGCTCAGTAGCTGATCCAGGTCACTCATTGGACTTGTGGGAGAAAGAGAAAAACTCTCTGTGAAGGACTCTTATGAACTTGAGAAAAATGCCTTACTCAACACAATCCAAGAACAGCAAGAAATTTGTCATACTGGACCTATCAGTGGATGGACAGAATTGGAAGGACTACCATGAGAAGCTTGTGCAGGCAGTGGCCACACAGGACTTAGTTGGTATACTCAACAGCACGAACATGAAGCCTACCAGCTGAAACCCACTCAGGACAGCAAAGTGGCTGCATGATGACACAGAGGCCCAGTATCTCATTGTCATGACCACTTCACCACTCACTCACAACCAGTTCATGCACTCAGCAACAGGACATGAAATGTATATGCAGCTCATGCATTTATTTGAACATCTGCAGAAGACTGAGATGACTGGGCAGTGGGAGTGAAGGTCGAGAAGTCACACACATGGCCACACATGGTTCAGCAGCATTCAATGGCACCTGTCAGTGTTGGAAATGGGAAAGGGAGACAGCCATGACAGGTGAGTTCGCTGGTAGCTTCTGGCTCTGTGGCTTCTATGCCCAGACCTGCTCCAGTCAGTTTCCTGCATGTCTCAGCAATTTCATCAGTTGTCTGAACTCTCTCATCGACCTCCCCTTCCCCAGTACCTTGGTATGGTTTTGCTGGTAGGGTTTTTGCCAGTTTGTTTGCTGACCTATCCTTTTCAGCCCTTTCATCAACTCGGTTGGACTCATTCTTGTGGTCCTCAGGTGTCCCAATCTCATGTGCATTCCATGCACTTCCTCTGCAGCAGCTGTCCTTGGGTTCCTGTGATGCGCCTGCTAGCACTTTTGGCACAGTGCTCATTGCACTCGTCGCTGGGGTGTCTACAGTTGGTTTGTAGACCTTCAGACTTGCTGTCTTGGGTGCCTGAAGTGTGACTGTGGTTGCACATTGGACTTCTGTGTCTGCACTGTCGCTATCTCCCTTCCAGCTTCTCAGATTGACTCATTGCAGGGTTTTCGTGTCGCATTCTCATTTGTGATATCCCTGGCTACCTTTCTCCTTGACTAATGGGGTTGCTTTGACCTTCTTGCAGTCATGTGCCCTGTGACCAAGTTTGTTGCACTTCCGACTGTTGAAATCCTAGGCTTGTAGCCATGGCTAGTGGATTTCAGCTAGCATTTAGCTTTCATGTTCTTCTGATCATTTAGAGTTTCCTGATGTGACAGAATGTTAAATCTTCACATTATAGATCCAGACCATGACATATTGTGATGTCATGATGATGTCATTATGACATCACTGATCTCAGGTAATGCAGGAACATTACTGATGTCATTTCATTACTATAGCCCTATGTTCTCTGAGACACCCTGGTTTACCCAGTATGCACCTGGGATTACACAGTGATCTGATAGTCCATCCCAGACACACCTGGGTTGCTGACTGAGATCTGACTCATGTTGAGTCATGATCTGTCATACTCAGTAATCATGACATTTATACTTCTACCTAGCCAATAGCATTTAGCTCTTAACCCCTTACCATTTTTATCATCCAATAGGGATAAACTTCCTCTGACTCCTTATGACTCAGATGTGTTTCATCTGAGTTCTAATCTTTATTCTGAGCTTTAACCTTATTGCTCTTCCACTATATAAGGACCCTCATGTATGTCCATATATAGTAACCAAATATCTAGGTGTTTAACTGCTATAACTGTTGAGCCTCAGCTCCAGTATCATCTACTCGACTACTCTCAATTATCAATGCTTCTCAAACCTTGCTCCAACCTCATATCACTCAAGCATCAAAGTCTTGCAAGAGTGCCCCTTATCGGTTAGTGTTTCTTATGAGCCTTCCTCTGACATCCTTTCTATAATATAGATTTGTTGTTATGGTGATACTTGCTGCTATGGGCTTGTGGAGACTGACCATGATATTATAAGCCTGTCATGGTCTTAACTCATCCATGATATTATGAGCCACTGTAAAGGACAGCCAAATTGAAGGTGACAATGCCAATGTCACCATGTTATGCTTGATCTCGAAAGGTCAAGCGTGAACTCGGCTTTTAAGGAGCGAGGACGAGGAGAACTGTTTAGCGAGCAGTTACAGTGAGATAAGGACGAGGGACGTAGCCTGCAACTAGCAGGGTCGAGGGTTCGTCCGGCAACTAGCCGACGATAGTTCAAGGCCGAGGATCTTGCCTAGCGACTTGCTAGCAAGGAGACGAGGGTAAAGAGCAAAGTGCTCAGTCAAGTGTTGAGCGAAGACATGTAGACGGGAGAACAATGTAGATTGCCAAGTAGATCTAAGCTAGGGAACAAGTAGACCTACTGGGGTTTATATAGTACAGGGAGTAATCAAGGTAAGACAAGGACAATGAAGAGTAAACAAGACGGAGTGAGTCAGAGGACGAATGGCAAAAGGGGAGCGATGAGTAACAAGGTACACATGAGTCAGGGAACGAATAGCAAAAGAGGAGCAATGAGTAAGAAGAGACATGAGGCCGATAAGAGGATCGGGCGAAGGGATCTAAGGTTCAGGGACTAAGCAAGGATAACAGAAAAGAGTGAAGATACGAAGGAACGCGAGGGAACTTCTAGGAAGATGTGACTGGGTCACGGGGAATACCTGTGGCAGTGTAGGCATAATCTGTCGACAGATTGTGCTAGGTGGAGGTAAATGCCAGGCAGGCATAGACGGTTGTCGGGCAGGTATAGGCAGATGCTGGGTAGGCACAGACGGATGCCGGGCAGGTATTGACGAATGTCGGGTAGGCACAGACGGATGTTAACTTCGGTGGTCATATACTGGTGGGGTGAGAGTAGTGGTTCGGGTTGATGAGCCAGAGAGGACTAGGGAGAGACGTGGTTGGTGACGATCGGGCATTGTAGGGCATACTAGTCAGGAAAAAGAATAGGGGTCCCGTACGTCTATGATCAAATCGTAACACACCAAGCCAGAAGTGACTGTGAGTGCATGGAGCATGTTGCACAGTTACAACCATCCAGTGGAGCCTATAGAGTCAACAGTTGAAGCAGAGGTGTCTGCAGAGCAAAATGCACCATATATTCCCAGCATATCGCTCATGGGGGAGCGAGGTGGTCAGTATATAACCGATGATGCTGGGAGGAGACAATGCCAAGGTCATTCAGGACCAAGGTGACAGGCTGATCGACAATGGTGTGAGTGCATGGAGCACATCGCACAGTCATGACCATGGCTGACCAGATGAGGCGAAGGAGCTGAGACTGTCAGAGGACCCTGGGAACACGACAGGTAATGATGAGCGTTATCCAGACAGGCCCACAGAGCCACCTGATGAGCCTAAAGGCATGAGGGGGCGAGAGGGGGACTTGAGGCTCAAGAAGGTCAAGCTAGAGGTCAAGAGAGAGGCTGGGGGAATATCCCTGCACCCACCTGTACCACAGAAGCCACCTGACAAGGTCACACAGTGACAATATGAGCCCCTGAGCATTGAGCTCACAGGGGAGCAAAGTGTCAAGCCAAGTTGCAAGCTACAACAGATCAGGGTCAAGGCGGATGCACCAGGGGTGTACAGATGCAATGAAGATGCTGAGAGCATGCCAAAGAGGCTGTGCACCATGTCAGTACAGCAGCACCAGCAGTTGAGGTGATTGAGTCCAGGTAACTCACCTAGAGGCCCAGAACTGCACCATACAACCCAGGTGGTGAAACGGCTACACCATACAGTTATACCAGGTACCTAGGATGTACCAGAGGTGACAGAGATGAGCACAATGTCAAGATGAATGCGCTACATCAAAATATGGGGTCAGGAGGCAAGCAGGGCAACCAAGCTGAAATGGGATCAGACAAGGGCAGTCAGGACCACAGAAATGGTGGAGACAGCACCCAGATGGACTGTTACGTTTCACTTTTTGTCTTGACTTGTTTCCACCTTGTTTCCTCTGTTTGTCATGACCTAGATTGTTTCCTTGCCAAAAAAGCCACTTACCACCGCCCTGGTTACCTCGACGTACCTCAATATGTCAATGGGCTAAACACTCTCTCTGCCTCCTCCTCTCCCCTTGCCAAAGAAGAAGTCGCCTGGCTTGATTGTGCCAAACTAGAGTATTGGGCACAACACCCATGGCCCCTCCCTACCACCCATTGTTTCTATAAAGAAACTTGTTTCCAATGCCATCGCCTTGGGCACAGGTGGGTCAACTGCAACCTCTATGAGTGCCCTATCTGCCACACTGTCACACCAGGACACGCCCAATATCAGTGCGCCACGATTCACCGCCATGCTGGAGTCCCTGCCCACATCCTACTCTGTGTTAGCTTCACCACCCCCCACACACCCCATTGCCCCTCTGCAGGCTCCTCCTCCTTCTCATCAGGAAGGTCTTTCTGTTCCACCTTACCTCCCTCCTCGCTGTCACCAACCCCTTCCCCATGTTGCCTTTGCCAACAAAAACCTTTTCGTACACACCCAGGTCAGCGCTCTGGAAGTCCTATCCCTGTCCCTCCCCCTCATGTGGACTCTCCTGTCAATGATGTCTGGGATGACACCGCTTACACCAACACCACAAGTTCCCCCTAGTACAGTTACTGTGAATTTTAGAAGTTTTAGTGGTTGACGGTGTCTCCTTGCCTTAATGGGAGGGTAATGTTACATTTTACTTTGTATCTTTCTTATCTCTACCTTGTTTCCATTAGTCATCGAACATTTGTCTCCTTGTCCGATTCTCTCGTATCGGACTCGTAGTTCCTGGCCTTACTCATCAAGTCTCTTCCGCTATTGGCTGTCTTACAAATATGCTTACCACTCTTCGTTTGTTGTTGTCTACCTCCATTTGTCTCTATGTTCAACCATAGCAGTATATAAACCGCACCTCATAGGTACCTTAGTCCTTAGCTTAGACCTACTTGGCAATACACATCTTCTACTTGATCCCCTTGTGTCTTCACTCTATACCTGAGTGAGCGCTCAGCTCATTACTTCGACCCCAGTCCAGACCGACCTCCATCTGGTGAATCCTTGACCTTGCAAAGTTGCAGGGAAGATCCTTGTCTACAACCCTAGTATTGTTGCCTCGGACCTTTAGCTGAGTTTCCGCTTGACCTTTTGGGATCAAGCGTAACAGTGACCTGTGTAATTTGTTGGCTGCTGTCAACCATGCCATGATCATCCACTTCCAGTGAGTATACTTTCACTGTTGCTCTTACTATCTACTTTTTCATAGTGATATTAGGGCCTGGGCCTGGGCCCACTGCAGAGAAGCCAAATATAACAAGACTGTTAAGAACAGAACTCTGAGGACAACTCCGGAACTCTGGAGTTCAAACAGGGCTTCGGCTTCACCATATGTGGTGTGCCTCTGTCACAAGTCCAGTTGCCCTGAATTTATGAAGGGTCGGGTGAAGGATCAAAGGGGACCTTGTTGTAAGCAACAGAGGTCAGCGAAGGGGTCAGAGGAGAGCCATCAAGGCTCAAGCAGAGGGTCAGAGAAGATGTGCCTAGCGACTTGCTAGCAAGGAGACGAGAGTAAGAGCAGAGTGCTCAGTCAAGTGTTGAGCAAAGACATATAGAAGCGAACAATGTAGATTGCCGAGTAGGTCTAAGTTAAGAGACAAGTAGACCTATGAGGGGTTTTTATAGTACATTCAGGAATGACAAGACAAAACAGAGGCAACGGGGAAGTAACAAAGATTGGTAAACGTATGAGTAAACCAGCAAATGGCAAAAGGAACTTGGTGAGTAATGGTGGAGCTATGAGCCCGATATGAGAGAATCGGACAAGGAGACTAATGTTCAATGACAAATGTGGAAACAAAAGGGAAACAAGTCAAGATAGAAGTGAAACGTAATAGTAGAAGAGGAGCAGTGAGTAATCAAGGAACTACAAGTCCAATACAAGAGAATCAGACAAGGAGTGTAAGTCCAAATAACTAAGCAGGGCAAAGGGCAAAGATAAAAGAAAAACATAAATGGATCATAACAGGCCCTCCCATGTCCTAATATCACTACTCTTTCATTAAGAAGAAGACAGCTAAGGGCAAAGCAGCTGCTTCAAAGGAAGAAAAGGCAGTCAAAATTAAGAAGCTACAATTTTTGATCAATGATACAAGCTATCTGGAATTTCTGCAAAGCTTTCTTAACAAGTATGGACAAGACCAATACAAGCTTTTGATAAAGAAGCAGTTCATATTTGAGTATACATATTCCACCAAAGGCAAAAAGGTAAGTTGCTACTACTTTTTTTCTGCTATGTAAACTATACTTGTTATCTGCTCAGTCAGTGCACAAGTGACACCATGGATGTTGATAATGAAGCCAACTACAAAGAGATGGTGAAGAAGATTTGCCAGGACAATCCCTTCACCAAAATTCTCATCAATATGAAAGATGTTGAAAAACTTCCTGTTTCAGGTGGTAATGCAAAAGACAATGACAATGAGTTAACTGATGGTGATAACAACAAGGTTTGTAGCTATTCATGCAGATGTTTGAACTTATTCAGATGTCAAATGGGATTAGGTACCTGATATATCTGATATTGAATCGTATCTTGTCCATTGGTGTATCAAGCTTCAATGTCAAGAATGTATCTCTGAGTAATTCCAGAACTTTGGAGTTTGGACAGGGCTTCAGCTTCACTGTATGTGGTGCACCTCTGTCACAAGTCTGGTAGCCCTGAATTTATGGGGGGGTCGGGTGAGAGTCAGAGTGATCTTGTTACAAGCAATGAAGATCAAGGATGGTCAGAGGAGAGCCTTTGAGGCTCAAGTGGAGGGTCAGAGAGGACTGGGGAAATCTTAGTTGATATTTGAACTGAGGTATCTACAACAAGTTATAGAGTCTTACAGTGAGTGAAAAAACTCTTGCAATGTTTGGCCATTTTGTACTAAGTGTGATGTAGCACTAGAGGGCATGGGATTCCCGCTTAGCTTTGGTGAGCCGTAATGTAGTGCTGACTAATGGCTACAACTTGGCTTTTGGGCCATGTGATTTGGCCCAGGCACTGTGGAGATATGTCAATTGTAAAATGGCTATACCATTGCAAGGGTTTATTCACTTTCAGTTTTGAAAGTGAAATCTAAGTTAAATATAGGAATATTTGTGTTTGTTTGATCCTATAAACAAAGATACACATATAAAAGTTATGCCTGAGTTTGAAAAAGCTCACAGACTTCTTTATTCCCAACCTTTATCATCATGAGATCTATTACTCCTACTCAAAAAAATACCATTATGACCATGCTTGATTCTGGTCATTCTGCTTCCTCCATTGCCTCCACCACTGGTCTCCACCTCTCTACTATCTCTAGGGTTCATTTCAAGGAGTGTTCTCACCTGGAAAAGTCCATTGGTAGTCATCCATCCAAGCTTTTCTCTGCCAATATTCATCATGCTATTCATTTTATCTTCTCTCAGTGATACTCTAAGGCACCGCGAGGTACAAGCACAGCTGTAGAGTCATGTCTTTGGACGAGTGGCATAAGCAACACAGCACTCTTTCTTTTCATGCTGCTGCATCCTGCCATACTTGTCTGAGCTCCCTTGCTCATCCTTGTCCTTTGTTTCTGTATCCACAGTCTTTGATAGTTCAATAGCTTTTTATTCACTGTATTTTAGCCACATTGCAAAGGCTCATCTCCACAAACCCATCTCACAACCACCTTTTCCTTTGCTCCACTACAAACCATGGCCACTGACCCCACAGCCAAACAGAGACCTGACTTTGCGGCACCAGCTTTCCACACAATCCGCAATGCAGTCATGGCCAGCTACAAGGAGAGTGCAGAACAAGCCATAGAGCACCTTATCGCTGCCTGGGATGAAGAGCATGAAGTCCGGGTTGAAGCGTGGAAAACCCAAAGGGAGGTTGAAATCCTCAAGAAAAACAATGCTGCCTGCAAGCATAGGCGACTGGAGAAGGAGACCCAGAGACTGGCAGAGAAGGAAGCAGAGCACGATAAGAGAGAAGCCAAGAAGAAGAAACCCAAAATAAGCATCCTTAATGAAATGCAAGCCCCACCTAACACAATAACCCCCCGACCTTCTCAGTTCACCATACAGAAGATCACCATTTTTGAGTATGTCGATCTATGGTACTTCTCAATGGAAGGTTGTGAGGATGCTACTAAGAGCCTCAGGTCCCAGGCTGATGATGCCCTCAGCATCACAGCAACTGACGATGTCCTGACACTTCACCCTATGGCCTCAGTCAAGGCTTCCTGGAATGTCCGCCTTGACCACAAGCTTTTCTTCTTGGAATTTCTGCAGGTGAAGAACAGTTTCCTCTATCACATCAAGAGGGTGAGCTGGCCAGCAAAGAACATCAGCATGCTAGCAGAATTTTTCTGGAACCTTGAGAACCACCTGAACAGATCTCTCCTGAATGGTGAATGCGCCCTTCTCCACTATGCATGGGCTATCCGCTGCCAATGGCACAATGACCTCAAGCTCAAGGGATTGGCTTTCAACATCTCCATCATCAATGATCAGCTGCTATCCAACATTACAGTGAGGATAAACAACAATCTCATTGTCCGGGCCACTTGAAGGTCAGTCTCTTACTCATTTTTGGACAGTTTAGCACACACTCATCACCACTCCATTCACACCACACCCTTTTTCCCTTACCCCATATATCCATGGCCTTGCGACACCTGGTGACATGGTCCATTCCCCACTGACAGTCTTCCATATTGAATGCTCACCTCCTACCCATTTACAACCCTGGTGTCATGGTTTATTCCCACCATTGCATCCTTCTTCTGTTCCGGTGATGCAGTTTTTCCCCACTGTTGTTTTTTTCATCCTGGTGATGTGGCTCTATTCCCACCATTGTGTCCCAACCCCAGTGTCACAGTCTTATCCCTACCAACACCATACACCATCACCTTGTGTGCATGCCCAGCGTCACACCTGATCAGGCTTGATAGCCCATATGAAAATGACCTACCATCCTCTGTGCAACCCTGCAGAGCATGCTGCTCCAATTTCCAAGGTTATAATTCAAACCAGTATCAGTGATGGGAGTCACGATCAAGATCTCTGCAGTGCAACTCCTACTGACCTTCCAACACAGGCAGAAGACAGGACTCACACTCCCACTCACCCCTGAGAGGCCAATTTTGCAACTCACCACCATGTTCCTCTTCATTCTCGTCCCAACAGCCTGTATCGCCAAGGAAGGAGCAAAGCAAATCTGGATCCTCCAACACCAAGCGCAAGTCGAAATGCCCCACCTGCCTTAGCTGGGAACCTCACTGTGTCAATGAGTGCAACCCCAAGACCTGGGATGGAAAGCCAGCCTATGCCCACAGGACAACTGGTGGGCGCCTTATTGATGGAGATGGAAATGTCCTATGCAACGATTGGCAGAAACCTCATGGTTGTGAACTCACCCACAAAAATGCACGACATGCATGTTCTGGGTGTGGAAAGACAGACCATGGTGTTCAGCAGTGCCCTTGTAGCCAGGCATACTAGGGCACTCACCCCCTATGAACCTGATGCATGGTTTTGTCTCATATTGGAGGCTTGTATTATTCAGTGATATCCATACATACATGATGGTCTCAGACATGGCTTTGTTGCAAACATCCCACCTCTTCTTTCTACCTACACACCTTCTAATAGCCCCTCCATCACAGAACTCCCTGAGATTTTCAGTGAGATCCTGAACAAAGAATTCCAGAAAGGTCGCTATATCAGCCTCTTCTCAGTGAGTGCTGTTGAAAGTTTAATTGGACACTTTCAGTTCTCACCCTTATCTCTCGTTCCAAAGCCAGGCAAGCCAGGCCGCTATCGCCTCATACAAAACCTATCTTACCTGCATTCTGCACTTAATCCTATTGCCTCTATAAACTTTCTCACAGATTCAGACCTCTTCCCATCATCCTTTAGTACCTTTCCCATCGTGTCCCTTCTTCTGTCATGCCTCCCAGATGGCTCCCAGGGTGCTGTTCGTGATGTGGCTGAGACATACCAAACGGTTCCACTGCATTCCTCACAATGGCATGCCTTTGTTGTCTGTACTAGTGACTCTGAATTTGCCATCGACATATCGCTGTGTTTTGGTTTCTCTGCCTCTGGAGGCATCTATGGTAGTGTAGGTGGTGCAGGTGTGGACATCATGCGCTCCAAGGGCATTGGCCCCATCCTCCAATGGGTAGATGACCACCTTTTCATTCGCATACCATGCACACACCTAGATAGTTACAATGGATTGTGTTCAGAGATCGCCCAACAGATTCAACATGCAGGGGGTCATGTAACCAAAGACGGGAGGGTCTGGTTCAACAGTGCAACCACCACCAACTCTTCAGTCAAAGAACATGATGAAAATCATACCTTCCCTCTCTGAGACCTAGCAAACCAATCTCCCCAGCCTGAATCTGATCAAAATTTCACATACAACATCAGGGACATAGACCAGATCTCGACAGAACTGGGCCTCCCATGGGAAGCATCAAAAGATATCCCATTCTCAATAACTCCCACCTTCATCAGTTTCACATGGGACTTGGAAAATAGAACTGTTTGCCTCACTGAATCCAAGCGCCTTAAGTACCTGGGCGCCATCTCAGACTGGCAATCAAAGCATACACATACTCTGGAGGAGGTTCAGAAGCTGCATGGTAAACTGGTACATGTAACCCTGATCGCACCAGAAGGGTGCCCTTACCTAATTAACATTGAGATAATGCTAGCAGTCTTCCGAGACAAGCCATTCATGCCAAGAACCCCGCCTCACAACACCCACTCAGACATTATGTGGTGGAAACAGGTTTTACAAAGCCCTCTTTTCCCCATTCCCATCCCATCTCCCAAATCACTCCTCAGGGTCCAAGCATTCTCAGATGCCAGTTCCTCCACTGGGGTGGGAATCATTCTCAATAGATCATAGAGAGCATGATTCCTCCAGCATGACTGGCAACATGATGGCCATGACATCAGTTGGGCTGAAGCAGTTGGTTTCAAATTGCTCATCCATGCCATCCTACATTCTGGAGCCTCCAACATTTATTTCCAGGTTTTCGGAGACAACACCAGCATGGTTGAGGGATAGAGCAAGGGTCAGAGCAGAAACCTCCAAACCAATGAAGTTTTCAAACGAATTCACTTGATTCTTGCCGAAACTCAATGCATAGTCCACACTCAATATGTCACAAGTGGGGACAACCCAGCCAATCCTATTTCATGCAGAATTTTTCCCACACTATCTACACTCCTCCCAGCCTTCCATGTCCCTCCTGAAATCCGACAATTCCTCATTGATGCCATCTGATCATGAACCCCATGCACCCAGCAGACAGTCTGGAGTGCACATAGCCCCCAGGTGCACCTGGATTTCCAATCTGTGTCCCCGCATCACCCCTGCACACAGTTCCCCCGCAATCCCAGCAACCACCCTCCACCCCATTTGCTCAGCCAAGGATTGCCTACTATGATGGAAACCTGTCAACCCCAGATCATATCCACACCCACTCTCAGAAGTCGATGCACAGCACATATATAGTGTCATTATGCATGCTTGGGCTGACAGCACAAGGGAGACTTACAGCTCAGGCCTCCTGGTCTTCCACAAGTATTGTAATGCCAGGGAGATTCCAGAGGAGTCACGAGCACTGGTAAGCTCATCGCTCATCTCAGCTTATCTAGTAAAGTTAGCTGGGCTATACACAGGAAGCACCATCATTAATTACTTGCATGCAATCCATGCCTGGCACACCATCCATGGCATCCCATGGGCTCTCAACTCGGACGAAACTGATGCCCTCCTGAAAGCCACGAAATTGCTTGCCCCCCCATTCTCTAAGTGCAAGCCCTGCGAGCCTTACACCATAGACATAATCACAGCCATTTGGAGTCAGCTATCCCTGGACAACCCCCTTCATGCTGCAGTTTTCGCTTGCCTCACCACTACCTTTTTTGTCACAGTGTGTACGGGCGAATTCACTGTCCCCACCCTCTCTGCCTTCAAATCAGAGCTCCACGTCACCTGTGCATGCATTAGCATCCAAAGGGATTGGCAAGGTCTGGAAGTCACCAACTTCCATTTGCCCTGGACCAAAGCTAACCCACTAGGTGAGGATGTCACATGGGCTAAGCAGGACAGCCCCGTGGACCCCCTCACGGTGCTTGACAACCATTTCCATGTAAACAATCCCACAACCAATGCCCACCTTTTCTCATACCACTTCAGGAATGGCCACTGGCCCCTCACCAAATCAAGGTTCCTGAAGTCTGCTGAGGAGGCCTCCAAGAGAGTGGGTATCAAGCCCTTGAAAGGCCATGGCATTCAAATTGGATCAACTCTTGAATACCTACTCTGCAACATGCCATTTAAGGTCGTTAAGGTCAAAGGCTACTGGGCCAGTGATGCCTTCCTTATATACCTTCAAAGGCATGCCCAGATCCTTGCACCATACATCCAGGCCAAACAGCAGTCCATGAAGCTTTCCTTCAATATATCATCCCATCCATTTGTCAATAATTTCCGTGAGTTGGTCTGACTTCTATCTCTTGGGTGTTGCACATTCGCTCCTCGTATCATCAACCCACTCCTAGCACTTGGGGTAGCAGCTCACTATCTGCCCAATAGGTCAGCCCATCACACAGGGTCGGATCGCACTTCGCGCTTTTGCCCATTCCCTCTCTTCCTGTTACGCTTGATCTCGGAAGGTCAAGCATGGACTCAGCTTTTAAGAAGCAAGGACAAGAGGAACTGTCAGCAAGCAGCTACAGTGAGATGAGGACAAGGGACACAGCCTGTAGCCAGCAGGGTCAAGGGGTTCATCCAGCAACTAGCCGACAAAGGTTCAAGGTCAAGGATCTTGCCTAGCAACTTGCTAGCAAGAAGACAAGAGTATGAGCAGAGCGCTCAGTTAAGTGTTGAGCGAAGACACGCAGAGGAAAGAACAATGTAGATTGCCAAGTAGATCTAAGCTAGGGAAACAGCGTATCTATGAGGCGGGTTTATATACACAGTGTAAACAAAGGGGGACAAACATGGAACAACAGAGGATAAACAGGGCTTATGGATCAAGTGAGTAAGACAACGAATGGCGAAAGGGGAGCGATGAGTAACAGAGAGACATGAGGCCGATCAGAGAGGATCGGGCGAAGGGATCTAGAGTTCAATGATGAAGCAAGAATGACAGAGAGAAAGATGCAAAGGAATATGAAGGAATAACTGGGAAGGTGTGACAGAGTCATGAGGGATACCTGTGGCAGTGTAGGCATAATCTGTCAACAGGTTGTGCTGGGCAGAGGCAAGTGCCGGGTAGGCATAGACAGGTGCTGGGCTGTTACAGATGAGTGCTGGGTAGGTGTAGACCGGTGTGGTTAGAGTAGTGGTTCAGTGACGAGCCAGAGGGGATTGGGGAGGGGTGTGGTTGGTAATGGTTAGGCGTTGTAGGGCATTCTAGTTAGGAAAAGAATAGGGGTCCCATGCATCTACGATCAAATCGTAACACTTCCTAGTCACCCTGTCCATACGGTATCTCTCGCTCATATGCATAGCACACCTCTTCTATATACCATGTTTCCCTCCCATCCCAAAGAGCACTAACAAAGTCCAAAGAGTGATACTCTAAGGCGCTGTGAGGTATGAGCACAGCCATAGAGTTGTGTCTTTGGATGAGTGGCATAAGCGACACAGCACTCTTTCTTTTCATGCCGCCACATCCCACCGCACTTGTCCGAGCTCCCTTGCTCATCCTTGTCCTTCGTTTCTCCCACCCTTCACACCCTGCCTCACTCCCACTCCTGGGACCCTGAGTGCTGCAGCTGCCCCTATTGGCACAATACACCTGCATTGCAAGGCTTCCCCACCCGCCCAGCAGCTCACTATCCGCCCGATAGGTCAGCCCATCATGTGGGGTTGGATTGTGCTTCATGCTTTTGCCCATTCCCTCTCTTCCTAGTCACCCTGTCCATATGGTATCTCTCGCTCATATGCATAGCACACCTCTTCTATATACCGTGTTTCCCTCCCATGCCGGAGAGCACTAATGAAGTCCAAAGAAAAGGCAGAAAATACTGTTCAGGTGACAAAAGCTCTTACTGGAATCGTTAATCAGCCCCTCAATCCAAATACAGTCCATCAACACTTGAAAAAGACTGGTATGAAGGCAGTAGTCAAGTGAAAACAACCTATTCTTTCTGCAAAACATTGCAAAGCAAGACTAGACTTTGCTTATGCTCACAAGAATTGGACTTTAGAGGACTGGAAGAAGGTGGTATGGTCTGATGAGACCAAAGTTAATCATCTAGGGTCAGATGGGCACAAATGGGTATGGAAAAAGCCAGAAGAGAGGCTTAGTGATAGGCTGGTAGAGGGAACACTCAAATTTGGGGGAGGATCTCTGATGATATGGGGCTGTATGGCTTGGAAGGGCACTGGATATGCCACCAAGATTGATGGTAGGATGGATGGGGACCTATACCTTCAAATTTTGAAGGATGAACTTCAAGATTCCTTTCAATATTATCATCTCAATCCTTCTAACATTATCTTTCAACAAGATAATGACCCCAAGCACACCTGTAAAAAGGTCAAGGAATGGCTAGATGAACAGGAGTTTGAGACTATGGTATGGCCAGCACAGTCCCCAGACCTT
>JBBPMH010000675.1:0-18816 GCA_038090235.1 Pulveroboletus ravenelii
ACAGATGCCGGGCAGGCATAGACAGATGCCGGGCAGGCATAGACAGATGCCGGGCAGGCATAGACAGATGCCGGGCAGGCATAGACAGATGCCGGGCAGGCATAGACAGATGCCGGGCAGGCATAGACAGATGCCGGGCAGGCATAGACAGATGCCGGGCAGGTATAGACAGATGCCAGGCAGGTATAGACAGATGCCGGGTAGGTACAGACGGATGTTCGGTGGCCATAGACTGGGGGGGGTGAGAGTAGTGGTTCTGGTGACACACCAGAGGGGACTTGGGAGAGGTGTGGTTGGTGATGATTGGGCATTGTAGGGCATACTAGTCAGGAAAAAGAATAGGGGTCCCATACATCTACGATCAAATCGTAACATGACCCTAATGCGGACCTTTCAGATGTTGAGAAAACTAATGGTCTGCTTTTTTTAAATCCAGTATGTACTTTTGATAAGTATCGGTTATATATATTCTGTCTATGTGTCAGCCGGCCCCCGCATGGCTTCTTGAAGGGGACTGCACACCACGTCTCACTGGGGTATGCCGAATCAGCCCAGATCCAGTGATGAGCTGGAACTAGGTTGGCCAGGTCTTGAAATATACGTGTTCCTTGGAATGCGTATGCATCATGCACATTACCAGGCTGCCCCAGTGCGTAGTCGACTATCACCAGATTATGGGGCATGATAATCGCCTCCAGTTCAAGGTAAGCTTTGATTTACTAGTCACCGTTTACACTTACCTGACAATTTAACGAGAATCATGCCTTTCGATTGTAAAACCCGTCCCCAAACATTTCCAGTCTTGCGTGCAAACTAATTGCAGAACCATCTGCTGCAAATACGCCATTCTTCCATGCACGACAGGTTCATGACTCAGTAAACGACCATGCATGCTGCAGCTCTTCAGAGTGAACGCCTGGGATGTAGATCCACTTGTCATGCTGGTCTAATATGGCGGCCATCACACAGTGTGTGCAGTTCACCACCGTCCCTACGCTAACACCTGCCCATTGCCCGACATCCTCTGGTGAGCAGGCGTTCCCATAATGTCCTGTGCGATACAGAAACACTGCAAGCTGTATAGATATTGGTAACTGTTTATTATTTGATTGATTTTGAAACACTGGGTGGTCGCTAATTTGATCCAGAATCATATCAAATATGGCAGGGTTGACACGTAGTTTTTTCCAGAAAAGAGATGGGTGCTGTTCTGCAAAATGATCCAGTAGGGGGAGTTGGGGAAAGCCTCAGTATTGGCACCTCAGGACGCTCAAGCACCCACACAGCCTCAACCTCATCACATAGCACTTGAATCTCACTCAGCAGATGAGTATACGGTGTGGTAATCAGTTCCGTTGTTGAGATCATATTAATTGATTCCGAATCAGTTGACATAGCTGATCCCTGCATGGAAAGAAAAGCAGATGCGGGTGATGGTGGCGACAATACCATGGGGCTGAATGAGGTTCCAGATGACATGTCAGTCCAATTGGTAAGTTCTAGATCACTATCATCCTTGAGATGTGTGCTGATTTCATTGTTTCGCATCTGCGCAGTACTGATCATGGTGTCGTTCAGCAACTGCAACATTTCTATGCGAAGGGACATCCTGGGCATGTTGGAGATCAATAGTAGATGGTATTAATTTTATTCACCATGCTGTTATCTATGATACATCGTACGAAATCGGGTTGTCTTCGAAAGTTCACAAATCATAAATATAGTTATAGTTCTACATTTGGAAGAAATGGTGGAGTTGTCGGAGCCTAAAACCCTTGTAAAAATCTGAGGATGAAGCTAGGGTTAGCTAGGGTTTGGTGGGCGAGATTTGTTGGCTGAGCGAACATTGAATACCATTACTGTACTGGCAATACTAGGCTATAACATGTGGATTTTCACCCAAAAATGCATGCGGGGCATAAGTTCTACTGGATTTCAGATTCTCAGCATACATAGCTAAGCCCGAAAATAGCTTAGGTGAACGCCACTCGGTGTGATTTAGACGGCACTGCATTGCTGTGTTCAATTTGACTCCAATGGCAACCATCAATCTCATACCCAAACCTCCACCATGAACATCCTAAACAAAGTCATCAACTACGCAGAACGACTCCCCGAGGGCATCGATCGAGCTGCTGATCAGGTATTTGGTGTGTCCAATGTCCTTGTGCGATCCGATTATTTCGTTTATCATTGTGGTATATCAGGTCTGTTAAACCCCGATCGTGAGTGCTGGTCCAATATGACCACAGATTGGGTGCTACATGGCACATCGTACAGACCGCCACGATAATCCGCAAGAGAAACTCAACGACGAGATTCGAGCCAAGATCAATGCTAGTCATCGATTCGGAAGCTTCGCGGGTCAGAGGCATGACAACGCGATTAAATGGTGCGTGGAATTACAACCTGCTCCCGTTGTGGCCGGTCTTGAATTAGTGCCGGGTTTCTGTTGGCAAGGCATATTGATGGCCATGATTACATGTGGGCTGTCTCTGAGATGCTGGACAGCGCGAGGGACGTGATCTTCATCCTGGTAGGTGCTTCTCCGATCGCCAACGTGCTTTCGGCTGAGGAACCTGGGTAGGATTGGTGGCTCACACCAGAACTATATCTTCGGTACGTTCACATCGGAAGAGATGAACGTGCAACAGGCTCACTTCCGCTCAACAGCCGACCCCCGGCTCAGAATGGACAGTGGCGCCTTGACAGGCTGCTGCAGCGTAAGGCTGAAGAAGGCGTCAAGATTTATGTCGTCGTTTACAAGGAAGTGACACAGACGATGAGCTTGAACTCGAAGCATACCAAGGCAAGGGCGTGAGGGTCATGTATGTGCTACACGGCTCTGATCGAGTCGACAGGCTGCGTTGGAAGCGCTTCATCCAAATATTGCGTGTATGCGTCATCCCGATCATATCGGTAGCAAGGGTACGGGCAAACTTGCGCTCCGTATGCGATTCTCAGTCATCATTCCCAGATGCCGTTGAGTTCTGGTCCCATCACGAGAAGGTTCGAGAGCCACTCACATTGTTGGAACCCACCCTAATGCATAGCCTGCGCGCAGGTCGTCGTCGTCGACAATCACAGCGCTTGTATTGGGGGATTAGATTTGTGTTTCGGACGTTGGGATACACACAACCACCCATTAGCTGACGTTCACCCAACTGACTTTACTCGGACTCTCTTCCCCGGCCAAGACTTTAACAACGCTCGTGTCCTAGATTTCCAGGACGTTCCCAACTATGTAAGTAACGGGGTCTCCATTCTAGAGACCCCAAGGATGCCCTGGCACGACGTGAGTCATCTCCCGATAAGGGTTCATTGGCTGGAAACAATAATGGTATTCAATGCTGTAGGTCCACATGACGATATGTGGTTCCGTGGTGCTCGACATTTGTCAGCATTTCATAGAGCGCTGGAACGAAATTAAACGCCGCAAGGTACGTGTTGAATTGCTTGTCCTGGCACCTGGGCTCAGTCTCCTCTTCTTAGTACCGTGATGATGCGTGCGTGGTAACAAATGTGACACGGCAACCTCATTTACCCCTATCCTAGGCGGTTTGACTGGCTTGCGCTTCCTCACGACGTTCAAGTCGCACCAGAGGAAGCGGTTTCTCGTACGTCCTCTTCCTCACCGATGTCCCCTCTGGAGTCTTCGTTTACGTGTTCCAGGTCATCCTTACCGTGAACAGTGGCAGCAAATGGGTCAGAGGTTTCGGCAGCGCTTCCAACTCGCCTTCGGTGACACTGTCGAACCCCCATACGCTCCATTCCCGCATGGGACATGCCGTGTCCAAGCCGTTCGCAGCGTGTCGGACTGGAGTCACGGTGTCCTTACGGAACATAGCATTCAGAATGCTTGTGCGTCTACCGCTTCCCTACTGCTTCCATACCTTGTGGAGCATGACTGGACTCTTGATCACTGCCAGACATTCAATTGATTCGCGAAGCCAGCCACTTCATCTATATCGGTAAGTTCCTGTGCCGTTGCTTGCGCATTCGCCTCCATTCAGTATTGATGGGCGTAATATGTGCACCGTGCATCGTGCTTGGCACTGTACGTCAACAGAGAATCAGTTCTTGTACGTAGTGCTCCGTCCGCTTTGCGACGGGTCTGCTGAAATGCCGTGCCATATTCAGCATATCTAGTACCCAAGATGAAGGCGTGGTGAAGAACCAGATTGCAAGGGCCTTGGTGGGGCGCATCATCGAAGCCGCCAGAGCTGGGAAGAAATTCAAGGTCAGCATGACAAACAAAGAGGGTGATCAATGCGAGCTAACCGGGGGTTTTGCTCCGATCCCCTAGGTCGTCGTCGTCATTCCCGAGGTTCCGGGATTTGCGGGTGATATCAAGAAGGAAACTTCATTGAAGACGATCATGGCGGCACAGTATCGTACCATCAACAGAGGTGGACATAGTATCTACGAGGAAATTCGTAAGGCAGGCTACGAGCCGTGAGCGATTCCGACACTACTGCGGTATATTTCTGTGGTCTCATGACCGCCGTTAGGACGGACTACATCCGGTTCTTCCATCTGCGCGCGTACGACCGTGTTAATGCTCCTATATGTGAGTTGGCTTTCGTCCTTCTGGCGTTAGGAATCTTGATGGAAAAGTTTTCGTACATGATAGCGACCCTGATTGCGCAAATGGAACAGTTCTCGGGCGTGACGTTCCATGAAGCACAGATCGCACTCGCACGTCAATGGGTGGGGAGGAACTTTTTCGGAAAAGACGCTCCTCATGAGGCCTATATCAAAGTGCCCCAGGAGGCAAACGCTGGGCCCGCCGTTACGGAAGGGACGTCTGCCAAGAAGGAAAAGGTGCCTCTTCCCGAGTCGATTGAAGCTGCGAGGCAGGTCATTGCGCAGTTCGAGTCTGGTGCGAGAAACCTGCGATCGGACGAGATGGTGGCGGATTCGGTGTCCCACCATGCGTTGCAAGGGAGGCGGTCGTTGCTAAATGAGGCGTGGATGGGCTCGGAGGAGGAAGAACTGGGCTGGTGCGTGAATCTGTGTTTGGTGACGGATGGAAACTGAAGGGCCGAGAAAGTTATGTCTCGGAGCAGCTTTACATCCACAGTAAAGTCATGATTGTGGATGACAGAGTTGTCATTGTGCGTGCAAGTTTCATTCTATGCGCGTGATTGGGGCTAACGAGGAGATGCAGATGGGATCCGCCAACCTTAATGATCGCAGCCAAAAGGTAAGTGCGGGACTATGCGACCCGTGTCAGGGTCCTGGGCTGAGTGATTGGGTAGGGAGATGGCGACTCCGAGTTCGCACTGGTGGTGGAAGATGATGATACGATTCAGACGACGATGGACGGGCGTCCGTATGTGGCAGCCCGATTTGCTGCTACGTTGAGACGGAAACTGTTCAGAGGTAAGCTAGCCGTGCCGATACGAGGTAACGGGTGAATCTGATAGTCGATTGCAGAACACCTGGGTCTTATCGAACCCCAGTACACGACTCGTAACCCCGATTCGTTCATGAAGCCAGCACCGACACCCAATGACGATGAAACACACATGCCTGCAGATGCTGTAGTTGCAGACCCACTGGCGGAAGAGACGCTCGGTTTGCTGATCAATACGGCTCGTGTGAACAGGGAGATATTCACCGAGTTGTTCCGACCTGTGCCGACGAACCTCGTCCGGTCGTGGTCAGCCTATGATGTGGGTGATGATACTATTGATGCTGGACGTCGGGGGACTTACAGATGAGTAGAACTATGTGCCAAAGGTAGAGACGGGACACGTCGTACCCGGGATTCCTTTGCACCGGGTCAAGGAACGTCTCGATCAGGTCAAGGGTTCTCTAGTCGAGTGTCCATTGGTAAGTGGTCCTTGGCTTCGGGGTCCGACCGATGAGGGTTGACAGAGGGATGTGCAGGACTTTTTGAT
This sequence comes from Pulveroboletus ravenelii, assembly GCA_038090235.1. Taxonomy (NCBI): domain Eukaryota; kingdom Fungi; phylum Basidiomycota; class Agaricomycetes; order Boletales; family Boletaceae; genus Pulveroboletus; species Pulveroboletus ravenelii. Next base: position 5,907 of record JBBPMH010000675.1, read on the forward strand.
CGATGACAAGGAGTTTGTGGGGGGAATCGATTGGATTGGGCTTAACCCTACGCTGCCGGTGTACATCTAAGAGTATGTAAGGAAGGCGCATCTAGCGGAAGCTATAAGACTTGCTTTGTATAAAAGTGGGTAGCGGAGATTGTCCAGCTGGGATTTTTCAAGTTTGTACGCCCCATCTGGAATTGGCTTTTAGTACTGCCCACCGCGCCCCGATCGGCTCTTTTCGCCCTCCTCCGCCTCTCTGTCCCAACCACCACAAACCGCCATCGTCACCGCTCGTTAGCGTCCCCGACGATGAGCTCGACGAGTGACTACACTCGTGGTCTCAACGATGCATTTCTCTCCCACCTCATTGCTCTGCTGTCCACTTACGAGCTATGCCCCATGTCTACCCCCCCGCCCCGATACGACGGTCCCAGCGACTGGCAGACGGATTCCATCCTTCGCTCCCTCTCTGCCGTCGCCCGTAGAATGTACACCGCAGAGGAAGCCCTCGCCTCCATAAAGGCCTCAGAATCCTGGCAAGCAAACGGGCCAGGGACCAAGAAAAGGCGTAGCGTAGGCGACACTCCCATACCCTCCTCTTCCTCTTCTCAGAAGGATCATGTTCCTTCTTCCCCCCCGCAGCCTAGCACGATGACGACCAAACACACTAGTACCGCCCGCAATGGTTTCTTCTCAAACAGGTCCGACACCACCCTCAGCAGCGCTGATGCGTTGGCAGATGTCGATATGTCGGCAGAGGACGCAACGGTGGGCGTTGCTGATGTTCCTCACGCTCCAACTAGACCGATCAGCTCTCGCGTCCAGAATATGTCGTTATCGCTTGACAACATTCCCAGCAACTTCGATCTTTCTAAGCTGCAACGTACGTACTCAAACTCGTCTGTATCGGCACCCTCAACCTCCCATCTTGAGCACATGTCCTGCCCAACGTGTGGCAAAGTCATCACGGATTCAATGGCGATGAGTCGTATCAATGGTAGTTTTACCGGATCTCAGTCGGGATCACCGCTTGTCGTCCCTCCCGGTCCTCTCGCTGCAGCTGCGTTTGAGAGCGGAATGAGTGCTGTTGAGGAGCTGCGCTTGCTCAAGGCACAAGTACAGGATGTCGCACGTGTTTGCAACGCCGTGGCTCGCGGCGACTTGTCACAAAAGATCACAGTTCCTGTCCAAGGCGTCGTTATGGTTCAGCTGAAGGACGTCATCAACACTATGGTATTTCCAGAGTGCATAACGAGATAAGCTATCTATACTTACTCGAGAAAACAGGTGGATAAATTGGGTCAATTCGCCAAAGAGGTTACTCGTGTTAGTCAGGAAGTCGGCACGGAGGGGTAAGCCCTAACCGACATACCTTTTTCGGTCCATCGTTGAAAATCTCCTTTTAGCAAATTGGGTGGTCAGGCTCTCGTTCTGGACGTTGAAGGCACGTGGCGTGAATTGACGGGTGTCGTCAACAAGTTAGCTGCCAATTTGACGAATCAAGTCCGGAGCATCGCCAAGGTCACGAAAGCTGTCGCGTTGGGTGACTTGTCGAAGCAAATCGACGTTGATGCTCGCGGAGAAATCTTGGACTTGAAGAACACTGTCAATGGGATGGTCATTCGTCTCCGGGCATTAGCTGCCGAGGTCACTCGGGTCACACTCGAGGTCGGTTCTCAAGGAAAGTTGGGTGGTCAAGCTTACGTTCCTGATGTCGAGGGTGTCTGGTTCGAATTGGTCCGGAATGTAAGTCGTCGAGGCAATGTGAAACTGTTCAATGTTTATCTTGTTGCAGGTGAATCGGATGTGTTCAAGCTTGACGGATCAAGTGCGATCTATTGCCAAGGTCACGACTGCTGTCGCCAAGGGTGACTTGACTCAGAAGATCGAAATCCAAGTCGAGGGTGAAATGTCGACGTTGAAGGGCACTGTCAATTCTATGGTGGACCAATTAAGCGCATTCGCATCAGAGGTTACACGTGTCGCCTTGGAGGTCGGAACGCAGGGTATCCTGGGCGGCCAGGCTCGTGTGGAGGGTGTGCAAGGCACATGGGCGGATTTGACACGCAATGTCAATGTGAGTCTTCCTGGAGTTGTCATCAAACGCGCTGAATGACACTTTCTTCGTAGAAAATGGCTAGTAATTTGACGGATCAAGTGCGGTCTATCTCGGAGGTTACAAAGGCTGTGGCGTTGGGTGATCTGAGTAAGGTCGTCAACGTCGATGTCCAGGGAGAGATGCTCGATTTGAAGATGACTGTCAACTCTATGGTTGCACAATTGTCGACGCTCGCGAATGAGGTCACCCGTGTATCCTTGGAAGTCGGAATGGAGGGTATTTTGGGAGGTCAGGCTTATGTCCCCGACGTTCAGGGAATGTGGAAGGTTTGTCACTGTCATCGATTACTGAGCTTTGGTTGACCTACTCCTTCGCGATGAGTAGGTCTTGACAGATAATGTCAACTTGATGGCCATGAATTTGACCAACCAAGTGCGTTCTATTGCTGAAGTCACCAAGGCTGTCGCAGCCGGTGACTTGACGAGGAAGATCGAGGTCGATGTACGCGGCGAGATCAAGGAGTTGAAGGAAACTGTGAACGGCATGACCGAGAGCCTAAGTTTATTCGCCGACGAAGTCACTCGTGTTGCAAGGGAGGTTGGAACGGAGGGACGATTGGGTGGACAAGCCCGTGTGACCAATGTCGGTGGCACCTGGAAGGTGAGTTCAAGTTTGCAGTGGATAGAAAGGGTTTTTCCTGAGGGAGTCTGGCTGCAGGATCTCACATATAATGTCAATGTCATGGCTGCCAACGTGAGTGGCACATTACTCCCAGTCCTATTCGGGCTCACGAAGGGTGTTTCAGTTGACGTTGCAAGTCCGAACTATCGCCGTAGCCACCGTACGCCCACTCTTTCATACTTCGAAGATTAAGCTAAGTTCCCTGTCAGACCGCCGTCGCTCGTGGTGACTTGACGCAACAAATCACTGGTGTCTCGGTCTCTGGAGAGATGTTAAGTTTGGTGAACACTATCAACGACATGATTGCCCAATTGGCTATCTTCGCCAAAGAAGTCAAGAAGGTCGCCTTCGAGGTCGGTACAGAAGGTAAACTAGGCGTTCAAGCCGAGGTGGGCAACGTTCAGGGTATCTGGCAAGAAATTACGTGCGTTGGCATCCTTCATGTGACCCTCTTCCTCAATCTCATCGGATGTTGGCTTGCGTTGCAGAATGTCTGTCAACACCATGGCCGGAAACTTGACTACGCAAGTGCGTGGATTTGCCCAGATCTCGGCGGCAGCCATGGACGGCGACTTCACTCGGTTCATCACGGTCGAAGCGAGCGGAGAGATGGATTCATTGAAGACACAGATTAATCAGATGGTCTTCAACTTGCGCGATTCCATCCAAAAGAACACTGCCGCAAGAGAAGCTGCCGAGTTGGCAAATAGGTCCAAATCCGAGTTCTTGGCCAATATGTCCCATGAAATCAGGTATGAAGCGCATTGCTGATTTTCGACGTCTGCGGATGGTTGATACGAACAAAGAACGCCAATGAACGGCATCATTGGCATGACAGAGCTGACTCTCGACTCCGATCTGAACAGATCGCAGAGGGAGAGCTTGCTATTAGTCCACTCGTTAGCACGCTCGTTGTTACTGATCATTGATGATATATTGGATATCTCCAAGAGTGGGTCCCTCACGTTCGATGGCTATTTCCAAATTCACTCATTTTCGCAGTCGAGGCTGGTCGTATGACCATGGAAGCAGTGTCTTATTCTCTTCGTCAGACGGTTTTCGGAATCTTGAAGACTTTGGTCGTCCGCGCGTCTCAGAACAATCTGGATCTCACCTATGATGTAGACCCCGACATTCCAGACCAGTTGATTGGTGATTCCCTTCGGCTACGCCAAGTCATCACGAACCTTGTTGGTAATGCCATAAAATTTACACCCTCAAAAGTGACACGCAAAGGGCACGTCGCCCTTAGCACGCGACTGCTGGCGCTGGACGATCAGAGTGTTACCTTGGAGTTCTGTGTTACGGATACGGGCATTGGTATTGCCAAAGACAAGCTGAACCTCATCTTTGATACCTTCTGCCAGGCAGATGGATCTACGACACGTGTATGTATTGATGCCCTTCACTCGCTTCCCATGTGAATGACTTAATCACCGTTTTTTGTCTCACAGGAATATGGTGGAACTGGTCTCGGTCTCTCGATTTCGAAGCGCCTTGTTAACCTGATGCAAGGCAATATGTGGGTCGAGAGTGAAGTTGCGAAAGGCAGCAAGTTCTTCTTCACGATCACGTCCCAAATTAGCCAAAGTCCTATGGAGCATACGTTGCAAAAAATGCTGCCATTCCAAAGGCGGGCAATCATGTTTGTCGATACGCTAGGCGATACCACGGGCGTCGTTCAAAGAATTCAGGAACTTGGTCTAAAAGCTTATGTTGTGCATGACATTTCCGAAATTGCGGACAAGGAACGTTGCCCTCACTTTGATACGATTGTCGTTGACTCTCTCACGATGGTATGCTGTGTTAATTCTCCTTCATGTGCCTGGTATCCTGACCTTGTGTTGACAGACGGAGAGTATAAGAGAATACGAGCACTTGCGGTACATCCCGATTGTGTTATTGGCACCATCGATGCCCAGGCTCAACCGTGAGTATAGCGTCACTGGGACTATCTCATGCTCACAGTTGGTACGGTCTTTTAGTCAAGTGGTGTTTAGACAACAGCATCAGCTCCCAGGTGACCACCCCTGTAATGGCGCAAGACCTTGCATCTGCCTTAATTTCGGCCCTGGAGTCCAATACCGTATCTCCGGTTGCTGCTCCAACTGACATTGTCTTCGACATTCTCCTCGCTGAGGATAACATGGTCAACCAGAAACTAGCTGTGAAAATTCTGGAGAAATATGGCCACTCGGTAGAGATCGCTGAGAACGGTAGCTTGGCTGTGGATGCGTTCAAGAAGAGAGTTCTGCAAAGCAAGCTATTTGATATCATCCTTGTGAGTCCGTGCCTGTTGGTTGATGATCCGTGGATGCTCAACCCTCTGTATTAGATGGACGTATCGATGCCGTTCATGGGAGGAATGGAAGCCACAGAGCTCATCCGAGCCTATGAAATGCACAAGGGTCTCCTGCGAACGCCGATCGTTGCGCTTACTGCACATGCTAGTACGTCTGCTTTGCATGCCTGCCGATTTTAAAACTGAAGCCCCCTTTTAGTGATTGGCGACCGTGAACGATGCTTGCAGGCAGGCATGGACGATCACATCACGAGTACGTACCTTGGTCATCTTTCAGCGAGACTTGCTGACCGTTCGTGTTCGGATGCAGAACCACTACGACGTGGTGACCTCTTGAACTCGATTAATAAACTCGCTGGCGAGCGTGCTCAGATTGCTAAACAACACCATCTGTTGCAGAGACCACCCGCACTCATGACTTTGCCATAAGAAGCCAACTCCTGGCACACTTGAGGGCGTCGTTTCTTTCGTGCAATATGTAGCAACCTCTCACTCTTCGATATCCTACTTACCAGTGTCCCGCCTATGTCTTTTTCCTTTCCACTGTAGCATCAATGATATCTCTAACGTCTTCAGAAGTCATAACTCTTCCAACTTACGCCCGTATCAGCGCCTGTATTAGTTTGTTTTTGACTGACATCTACTGCCACACATTTATGTACAGCGCGTGATCACTTTTACTTATTTCTTCTCCGCAATGTCTTGTGGTTTATGTTTTTGTGCAAGCATCTGTTGTTCAATCAGCATCCCAATTGTACCCAGGAGGCTGATTCGGCTTGATGCATGCCTGACGGATCACTGAGGAACTCGAACGTTTGTTGACCATCATATCCTCGGTTGGCGCACGGAACATGGAGCACCGCGATGTAGATCAAAAGTAAAGCAACCCCTAGCAAGACTCAAAGAGAAGAATGAGCCATGCCCTCAGTCACAATCAAACCAAAGACCCAGACAGGTGCGACCACTCTTGTCCAATTCCTTCATATTGAGGTGGGCTGCCTGCGCTGCTGAATTAACACACCTCAAAGTCCTCAGAGTTGAACGTTGGGCAATGACTCAGCCGAATATCAGCAGCCCGAAATGATGGGACAAGCCTCCTGGGCTCTCGCGTGCAAGTCTCCTGAAACCTCAGAACACGTGTTCTACGTCTCAAAAAAAATTCAGCCTGCGGATTGCCACGGTGTATATGGGCAACATTCGCTGCGGGGACGTAACGCTGACGCCATAAGGTTGACACTGTCCGTCGAGGTCTATTCACCAAGAAGGAACAAATCGGCCGAGCTTCAGTAATCGACAAACCTTCCATACTCCCTGGTCGGGGACACGGGGACTACGAGGTACGAGACAAAGGATGGCAGTGCACGTGACTGTATACCAATGGGGCTTACATCAGCGCTGGTTTGTGCGGGAGTGTATAGACCAAAAAAGGAAATCTCCTGCAGGTCCGGTACCGAAATAGATGAGGGACCAGGGGAGGAGAGAGCGGACTATCTGATCCTCTCCATGTCGGTCGGGTCGACAACCAGCCCAGAGGCCCAGCCTCTCCTCAGTTCCCCTAAGCCACCGACATATGTCGGTGAACCTATCGAAGGCCAAGCTTTTCGCGCTGCGGGTGGCAGTGATGAGGAGTCCAATGACGTCCCAGTTGCCCATGGTACGAGCGCTTCGAAGACGAGGTCATGGTCCACGATTGCGTTTCAGAGCGTTATCGTGCTCTTATCGCTCATTGTGGCGGGCCTTTTCGTCAAAGGATTCATCGACGCGGATGACGTTCAGGTGGGGCTCTGTCCCGAATGATAAGCTCGCTCGGAGTTGCTCATTCGTGGTCGTTTTGCATGTTCAAGTTCGACTTGGGCAAGGCTCTCACGAGTGCACTCGGTGGTGGGCTAAGTGGCGCCGCGGGTTAGGATTTCGAGTATGGATTCAAGTGTTGGACAGCAACTCATGTTTTCTTATCCAGCCATGGTTCTCCAGGTCCTGACCCTCATGGTAAATGCAAATAATTGCCCAAATCAACTGTGCTCATTCGTCCGCCACAGCCCTTGCGGACAATCATGAACTATCAATATCGCTATGGAACGACGACAAAGGAAACGATCAGGACGCTCTATGCAGACGGCGGTTGGACGAGGTACTACCAGGGTCTGGTCGCTGCACTCATCCAAGGACCTGTGTCACGCTTTGGTGATACGGCAGCCAACGCTGGTATTCTCGCTCTTCTACAAAGCAACACTTTTATGAGAAGGCTTCCGACCCTCGTCCAAACCATTTTTGCGAGTGCGGCTGCAGCATGTTTTAGAATGCTCTTGACGCCGGTTGACACCATCAAGACCACCATGCAAACTCAAGGGAAGGATGGTATACCACTTCTCAGGGCTAGAGTTAGTCATGGGCCCTGTAGGGGTGACGCGATCTCATGCACTTTGATCTTTCGTGTCTAGGTCAAGAAATATGGCATTATTTCTCTTTGGTATGGTGCCCTGGCGACAGCAGCAGCCACGTTCGTGGGTCATTACCCTGTAGGTGCCCCTCTTTGCTATACTGTTCTTGCGTTCAATTCGGATTTATCTAGTGGTTCGGGACATACAACTACCTCGACGCGAACCTTCCTCTGCCCACCACCGTTTTTGAGTCCCTCCTTCGCTCAGCGTTCATCGGATTTGTCGCGTCCATAATATCGGATTGTGTTTCGAATTCCTTACGCGTAGTCAAAACCTACCGCCAAGTCAACGCTACTCGGATCGGGTATGCGGACGCTGCGCGTGCAGTGATTGCTGCCGACGGTGTCAAGGGTTTGTTTGGGCGAGGCCTTAAGACGCGGATCTTGGCCAATGGTTTGCAAGGCATCATGTTTTCCGTCCTCTGGAAACTTTTTTTGGACTTGTGAGTACATTTTGAGCGCGTCGTCATCCTCTTGCCGGTATGCCGACGGCTTTCTCCGTTCACAGATGGAACGAGAAGATGGAGTGATTACGGTAGGGTCCGCCAGGAATGTCAGCGTCGGCGCCCATGCCTCTGGATATTATTCATGCTCACATGATAAGATATCATTGTTACTGATCCCTGTAAATTTTTCCTTGGGTGGTATCGGCGCTCGTAATATCCATGTTCACGAGATCGATATCTCAATTCCTAGATATCAGGCACATCATTAATACTGATACCTGTAAATTTTGTATGCAATACCTTGAATGACATGCATTCCAATGCCAATGTGTGCGTGGGGGGTCCATATCAAAGGGTACGTCGCCTGAACGAACACTGCCCATCATAGTGGTGGATGCCACGCCGAACGGGTGTCATCAGCCCAATGTCTTCCCATTGCTAGATATCAGTGATGATTACAGCATGCTACCAACGGGGGAGGCCCACTTGCGCCAGCTCAAACGGCAATTTTACCAGATGCCACTACAATGAGAACGTGGAGAGCGGGGAGCGGGCTAATAGATTCCGAAAGAGACCATTCAAGGAGCTCAAATGCCGTTGGCAGGATTGCTCTGGAAAGAGGAACGACGAACACATCCACAGCTACGGATGGCGTGGGCTATTCGAATGATGCACGAGTTCAAGGCAGAGGGGGCGCAAGTGAACGCCAAGGTGCAAACATATCCGGTCAGTCAAATCGTCGTACGGTATTGAGGAATCAGCGGAAGACGGCGCACGAGGGACCTTGAAAAGCTGGGAATGCAGGCTGAATGCTTCCTGGGGCTCAGTGTTGTTGTGCGGGCCTTTAAGATGGCATCCACTTACTGCGATCACGAGTGGCTATATGTTCGCCGAGTATCATCGCAATGTGTGACAGGAGTTCGTGTTTCGACAAGCCGGACATGTTCACCGACAGAAGTGCCACGTGACTGATATATAGCCGCAGTCATTAGCCGTACCCGATCGGCAGCATCGCTCCTCTCTCACTTTCACTGCCCCATTCAGAGATGGGCACTCGGGGGTGGACCGACGCTTCCACCATCAGTGGCAACGCATCCCAAGAACTCAAACAATCGCTCCTCGACCTCATCAACGTGGATGTCAAACTCAGCAAAGCCAGAGGCGCGCGTGGATTCGAACCCGAAATCGTCTCTCGGATCGTATGGACAGAATTCTCCATCGTACCCAAGGCGGAGGAACCAGCGAGAGCCGAGGGCCGTGTGGTGGCCGAAATCACCGTCCGAGAAGGTGAGCGTCCCAACGCCTATCCCGTTCTTACTTCTTTTTCTTTCTTGGTATCTGGGAATCGGTCATCTCGCTTAAGCTTACCTGCTTCGTTCTCCCGGTCACCTACGACACGCCTCTTTAGATATGTTGAATGGAGGTGGAATGATCCATGGCGCCTGCTCCGCGCTCCTCATTGACCAGTGTGTTTCTGATTCTATTTCCAACTCTCCCCGATCGTCTTTTCTGTACTGAGAAAATTCCGTCTGCTTTTTCTCCCGCTTGCTCTCCCAGCTGTTCGTCCATGCCCATTGGCCTTCTCAGCCTAGCAACGACAGGAAAAGGCAGCTTGGGCGTCTCACAGTCCCTCAACATTCTATATCATGCACCTGCCGTGATGTCTGCCTTTTTCACGCAGCGCGTTTTGGTGCTTGATGGCGCTGATATACTGTTTTTCTCAGGGACGACAAGTTGCGTATCGTGAGCACCACAATATCTCTCGGCAATCGTGCTTTGTCGGCTCGCTGTGAAGTAGGTGTCTGATCGCATTCTTCGTACATCGTAGTTTATCCGACCTTCTCTTCAGATCTGGAACGTCACCCAACACCGACTAGTAGCATCCGGCGTACATACCAAGATGGTTGCCTCCGTTCCAAGTACGCCGAGCAAGCTTTGATTGTTTCTTCAATAAATTATATTCCCGCCAAACGTACGAGAAAATGTGAGTACAAACACCTGTATGATGGAAACAAAAGGAACGTGTCGGCAGGGAGTCCTAAAGAAACCATACAAGAAAAAGAGTGCGAGTCACCTGTAGGGGATGGTCAACAGACGTCGCAAGTCAAAATGAGTGTAATAGTCGAGTCCATCGATCTCAAAAATCTCCAGCAAGCAAATGCCTTATGGACAGCGACCACATGGTGGTGCCCAGCGACATGTCTCTTCCCTCCCTTTCAGTCCACGAATGTAAACAAATGCTATAGAGGGCCTAGGGGGGGACACCCAGGGCTACTCCGTGCCTTAGGCCCTTCACATTTTCCTTCTGTTCATCCTCCCAGGCTTCAAGCGCCTTGAGAAGCGTCACCTTGTCTTGTTTCCCTTGCCGAACGTCGTTGATGCCGACAGCTCCCATTGTTGAGAAGAAACTCGAATCGTCGGAATAAACCATTGAGCTTGTCTAGAAGGGAACATCGAGTCAGGAATGGGAGGGCCCATTTTATCTTCCGCGAGCAGAAGGAGTGCGAGGCCACCGAACCTGCAGGATCCGTCATGTTATGGAATCTCGGTAAATGCGAATTTGCCCGGTCGACTAGTTTGTTGTCTTAACCTGCTGAAAAGAAGAGAAAGTAGTCCGTTTGCATGTTGGCCCCAAGGAATTAACGTACGTCCATCGAGTCCTGCGTTGGCGCATTCACCCGTCTCTCGACGGTCGAAGCAGCGCGCCTTTGGCACCCTTTCCTATTGCCTCGTCCTCACTCGCCTCTGCAGGTTGGTTCGTAGAGAATCTCCGTTACGAGTCCCGTGAAAAGCCGCGCATCGCACGTCGAGAGTTGGCAGGGATTATTGCGCCGCAGGGCTTTTTGTATCACAACTGTGGGGCCTTGAGGGCTGGGTTCATTACCGTAAGCAATATTGTAGGAATCTTGTACGATGCCGAGATCACTCCTTGGCCAATTGCATCACAGTGACATTACAAGCCTTAGAAAAGCAGCCTAGGCTTCGAAGATGGTATAGGTAGTCTATACAGTGGTACACGACTTGTTCTTGTTCTCTTCCTTTGTGTCATTCATCTGAGCAACAGCCTAGATCCAAGTGTTGGAGCCACAGTATCTATGAGAGGATTGATATATCCCAGGTTAGAAGAGCTCACTGTCATACTCCATGGTAACGATGCGAATTCGCTCATCGATACGAGCTTTTTGATCACGCTCGCCGAGGACACTTAGCTAAAGACTAAGGGATTATCCTGGTCACGTGCGTACTCGGCTGTGGATGACCTGCCTGAGAATGAAACATGACGTCACATGGATCAAGGACCTGCCAAAGATTCGCCTCACCATTTCCTCTATATGGTCGACGCTCTCTCACTCCACACCCGTACACAGCATCACAACACCATAAAAACGCTCACGTCGAACCCTCTTGCTCTCCCATTCACCCATACTGACTGCTCTGCCATGGTGCGTATGATACTGTCGAAACCTAGCTTTGCTCATGTGCACACTTAGGGTGCCGTTATCTCAGCTATCGGCTACGGCATTAACGCCATTGTCTCGGCGATCGCAGAGGCCATCATGGCGATTGTCCGCGGCGTCTCGATGGTACGTTTGCTTGTGCATGCATCACAATGACATTCGACGCTCACATGTGTATCTTTCAGGTCTTACTGGCCATCTGGGACACGTTCGTAGATATCCTGTGCTGTCGGTGCTTCAGCTCCACGAGAGTCAGTGGACGCAGGCGTTGGCGCTCCCGCCGCGCAGTGTACTGAGCCAATCGGAGAGGCTCATCCAAGGGACTGTACGACCAGACATTGGTTGAGTCGTGAAACGACATGATGTATATTAGTTAACTGGATCTTTGAACAATACTCGCTGTTCTTGCGGTTCGTTCCAACGTTTGTTCCATGTCGTCACGCCCGTTTTGGTCCACACATGAAGCATTAAGCATTAATTAGGGCGCGTGCAGGTGCAGAAATTTGGCCCCGTGTGGAGATGGGATCGTTAGTTGTATATGTACACGTTGCATTACATCATACCCGCACGGAGACTGCAGTGCGTTTGGTAAGAGACTTAATAGTCCGTGGAATAAATCTGATGACCCTCGTCATGCCCAAGATGAATATCATGGTGTCCAAGTTGGATGAGAAGCGGTTCGTGTTCAACGTCGACCGGGCAGGAAGGGTGAAAGGCGTAGGGTAGTCAAGATCATGTAAATCATGATGGAACGGGACACGCGCGCTTCGGTACAAATATAGCCTGCATCATCCGAAGGTTAAATATATGAAGGCTGTTGAACCTTAATGCTTCAGAGGCAACTTTCCGCCTACATTGCGAAGAATCCAAAGACATACTACTGCCCCTCGCGGCGCAGGGTAAGGCACATTCTCATAAAGGTCGTCAAATTAGTATGCTACACTCTCGCATCAATGGGACCTACGTTCCATGATATGGATCTGGTTGGTAAGTTCGCCAATACGCTGATCTTAGATGGCGGGCCCGTACGTCACGTCGCATATCCATGTTCACCCTGAGCCCGTTCTTCGCACCAATGGAACCTTCCCATCAGGCTGCACTCGCCAGAACTCTCGAGGCCGATGTCCCCGATGTCGCCACCCGTGCGGACCTCGACAAATTCCTCTCCTTCAATTCCAAAACACGGTCGTACAAGTGCCGCTTTGCGTGGTCTGACACATGCTGCATCAACAGAGGCGGTAGTACCGAACTAGACGAAACCGTCCGTTCCATGCTCTGATAGTACCGCAATACCTACATCTGTATCAGCCACCTTTCTGGGTCCTGTTGCACTTGCGAGGAGATGGGAACCCTGATGGTTGGGTGTGGAGTGAACCTTAATGTAGACATGGCGAACCTGCGATGCAATTCTTAGAGGAAGAAAGAAAGGCCTGAATGAAGTGGAATCGCGGGAGGAATGGGACACTGTAGCAGGGCAGTGTTTGCTGTATGCACCGCGAGTTTCATGAAGAGTCCACACAAAGATAAATGTCATATGAA
>JBBPMH010000676.1:0-18788 GCA_038090235.1 Pulveroboletus ravenelii
TAGCGATGATGCAATGCTGACCAAAGCATGATGTCACAGGGGACTGGTCTAGACCAGGAACGGAACGAGGTATAGATAAGGGGAAAGATACGATAAGATAAGGAATTGAATAGATAGGGGTATAAGGCAGAATTACTGTCATGACAACTATGGTGACCTGTGGGTTAAAACAAGTGAGCATAGCAAGGTTGACAATGGCTTTACTTACTTGTTTGCCTGCTCTTACCTTGACGGTGTCTTCGCGTTCTAGGTTATCATCACCATCCTCCCCAAAATCACTATGGAGTGTGTCTTCATCAGCCATCTTGATATCACAATCAATATCTTCCTCTATAGTTGTCACAGCTGAACTCTGGGCGCTAGCAGAGAGCAGAGTCGACAGTACAGTGGTGGGCATTGAGCTGGTACCAGATGGAGAGCTCCAGCATGCTGTAATGGTCTTGTGTTCGTTTTGCACTTGTGTCATCCACTGCTTGACCTTGGCTAACACCTGTGCTTTGTTGTTTGGTTCTGTTCTGTAGGAACACAGCAAATTAACGAAGAAAAGTGTTGACTCAGTTAGTAACAACATAAGTGCACATGAGATGTTGTTACTTACTTGTTGCCAGCCCAAATATGTTCAGGCTCACATCTGTCAACCTGTGGCTGTGTGGTATCTGGCCTACCATAAACCTTCACAGCAGTTGAGACCAGCCACTTTGCTCTCGAGTGACAAGCCTGGATCACTGAAATCAGGTCAGGTATACCTAGCCTATCATGACTACTAGGCTTCTTTGAACTTAGCCTGCTGAGTACTACCTTGGCATGGTCTGCCGGGTCTGCCTCATCAAGCTTGAGGTGAGCTAGTATCATGTTCTCTTAGTATTCTCAAGCTATTTCAAAGGCCACTTACAAAGGTCCTTGGATATATCTGCAGGTTTGACACCATCCTTAACGCATACACATTTTTTGACAGGGGGAACACACTTCTTTGGTGCACACTTTGCTGACTGTGTCACTTCCATCTCTTTCTCGACGGCAGTAACATTAGCCAAGGTGAGTAGAGCCTGGTTTTCTTGCATTGTCTGATGCTCCATTTTCCTAGTGTCATTGGCTACCTTTTCCTGATGGGTCCGTCATTTGGCAGGCACATCCGGTAGACCAGGGTGCTTCTGAGCATTTGACTTTTGAGTTTGCCAAGTGGAGGTGGGTTGCATAGTAGAGAAATCAAGGAATGACTGGGTGTTTTCAGAAATGACTGTTGTGGTTGAGAGGAGGTCGCAAAATTTGCAGCTCGTCCCTGTCCCTATATTTATGGGGTGAATGATTTCAATATCCTGACTTGAAGGTCCATGCTAACCTTATATTTCTGGCATCAGGTCTCTCTGCTTATATATCAGCAGCCCATCAAATAAAAATAAAAATGTCTACTCCTCTTGCGAGCTCGGGGCACCATTCCAACATTCTCCTTCATCTTCAATGTAAATTTCCCAACTGTAGATGTTGGTTTGGTAACCAGTCAGGCCTCACCAAGCACACCAACCATTTTCATGCTGATGCTTCCACTGAAAAATTTGCTGCCAGTCTAATCAGCAGCAGGCCCATGGCCCATTTGAACGGCTCTGTTGATCCAATTGCCAATGAAGATCCCATGCATCTTATGGTTGTAAATGGCGAGGCCGTTGACTCTCAATGGCATGAACCCGGCTCCAAGGTTTATCATAACTTCCACACAAGATTGACAGGTAAATCTTACAGGCCATCTATTTACTCTTCTATTTATGTACGTCTGTATACAGGCCATTGTTGTGATGCAAAAGGCAATTTCTTGCCTTCTGGCACTCCTCCTCTCCTGTACTCTGAGAAGGCACAAGATGACTGGACTTCATTCCAGAACCGCATGCAATTTGAACTGGCTGATCTTCTGTACACCAAAATTCAGATGTCGGCCCCCAATGTGAACCAGCTCTTTGACATTTTCTCGGCATATCTATGCAAACACAGTGACCGACCCCCCTTCGGTAGCTGTGCTGATTTGTACAGCATCATTGACAACACACAAGTTGGCGATATTGCTTGAGAATGCTTTGGAGTAAAGTATAGCGGTGACCAGACAGAAAACTTTGCCCCTTGGATGGGTGATGTTTATGATGTGTGGATGCGCAACCCTGAATGTGCTATTACACAGATTATCAGCAATGCTGACTTCAAGAGCTCAATGGATTATGTGCCATATAGGGAGTATGATGTGGCGATGGACTCATGTCATTGGCAAGATTTTATGTCTGGTGACTGGGCCTGGTACGAGGCTGTAAGTCACTCTATCATACTCTCGACATAATCATCTAATCACTCTACAGGACAACATTGCACAAGACCCTTCGACGCATGGTGCAATGCTGCTCCCCATTATTTTAGGGTCCGACAAGACTACTGTGTCCGTTGCAACTGGGCAACATGACTATTATCCACTTTACCTCTCCCTCAGTAACCTTCATAACACCGCACGGCGCTCACACAAGAATGGAGTCAAACTTATTGTGTTTTTAGCCATGCTGAAAAGTATGTCCTTGCATTTGATATACATGTGCCAACTTTTACTCACTGAAATGTCAGCTACAAAGGAGCATGCAGCCACCTCAGCCTTTTGAAAGTTCCACTGCCAATTATTCCATTGCTCACTCTCGAAGATTTTAGAATGTCTGAAGCCCTTTATGACTGCATGGACAGTTAAACAATTTGCTGATGGCTACTATCGATGTGTCATTTTTAGCCTTGGACCCTACATAGCTGATTATGAGGAGCAGGTCTTATTAGCCTGTATTGTCCATAACTGGTGTGCAAAGTAAGTAATCACTAGCAATGGTGTCTAAAGCATGACTTGAATTATACGAGTCCAGGTGTTTGGCAAGGAGCAAGAATCTTGATGACATGGATGTGCTCTATCAATGTAAAGATCACATGAATCTACTGGTGGAAGATATCGACATCGGCATGTTATGGGATGAATATGGAATAGTTGGCGATCTTATAGTATGTCACGTCTTTGGCCTATGTGCTACTAGCTTCAAGTGTTGGATTCCTTAGCCATTCACAAATGATTTCCCCTGCGCTGACATTTACATAATGCTTGCGCCTGACATTTTGCATCAACTCATCAAAGGCACCTTCAAGGATCACCTTGTCAAGTGGATCACGAAGTATCTCTACAAGGAACATGGCAAAGGCAATGCTGAAGTGATCCTGGATGACATAGATCGGCGGTAAGAGAATCCATATCTTCTACCTATGAGATCATTTCATGACTAGAACATAGAATTGCAGCAGTTGCGTCATTCTCTGGTCAATGGCACTTTCTGCAGGGGCGCAACTTCAAACAGTGGACTGGGAATGACTCGAAGGCTTTGATGAAGGTGAGTAAATTCAACAGTGCTCACAACAATAGCTAAGAAAAACAGGTGTATTTGCCAGCCATTGATGGCCACATCCCCCCCAAGATGGTACACACAGTACATGCATTCCTGGAGTTCTGTTATGCAGTTCAGCGAAATACTATCGATGAGCCAGCACTTGAGCAGATCAAAGATGCACTAAATTGATTCTACAAGTATCATGAAGTTTTTAAAGATGAAAATGTGGTTACAATGTTCTCACTGCCTTGGCAACATTCCATGAAGCACTATGTCGACATGATTCACCTGTACGGTGTACCAAATGGTCTATGTTCTTCGATCACGGAATCAAAGCACATTAAAGCCGTCAAAGAGCCTTACCATCGATCCAACAGGAACCAGCCACTCAGTCAGATGCTACTCACAAACCAGCAACTCAACAAACTCTCTGCAGCACGTAGTGACTTCATGGCACGTGGCATGCTTGACTCTCACATTCTGATTGATGAGGTGACAAATACTAATGAGGGTAAGTGACTGTTCATAATACATATATCACAAATGACATGACAAGTACTCAGATACCACTGATTGGGTGCGACCTGACCTCCTGGCCCCACATATACCTCAAGATAATGTGTCCTACGAAGATAATGAAGATAGCTGTGTAGCCATTGACACAGACCCAACGGACGTACAAGCACATGTCAAGCTTGCACCAACCTATCGTAAGTTGTAGTACTCTCTTCCCGGGGTATATACCAGGCTTCAACATGATTTATATGCAGAGCGCAAGCGGGCATGCAATGTGACACAATTAGGAGAGGAACTTCGTATACCAAACATCACGTTTCTCCTTTCAAGGTTCCTATTCGAATAACAATGCGCCATTAATGAAGCGAATATTTTGTTGGATACTCCTGAGGATAACTACCCTCAATACACTGGCTCACTCAAGGTATTCAACTCTGCAAATGCTTTTTTCTATGCACCCAGCAATATTAGTGGCATTCATGGTATGCATCGTGAGATTATTTGCTCCTGTCCAAATTGGAGAAATGAAGGACCACGGCATGATTGTGTTTTCATAAATGCCAATCCAGAAACCGATCTAATGAATGGACTGGAGGTTGCATGTGTCTTCGCCTTCTTCTCATTCCATTTCCAGGGCACTTATTATGCATGCGCTGTTGTGCACTGGTTTGATCATATTGGTCACCTTCTGGACGAAGATACCAGGATGTGGTTGGTGCGACCACAACTCAATGAACGGCACCAGCGCAGTTATAGCATCATTCACATTGACGCCATCTACCGCTCAGCCCATCTTATCCCTGTCTACAGTAAACACTTCCTTCCTACCCAACTTCACCCACAGCAGTCCTATGATAGCTTTTGACTGTGCTATATCAACAAGTTTGCTGATCATCACACCTTCGAGATAGCTTCATAGGCAGACAGACCAGTAACACTAGCGATCTCCACCTTATGTGGGACAAGGTGGCAATTTATGTGGGCGGGTGGGTGGGCTGTGAGTCCCTACTAATGTACAATTCAATGTTGTGCTAACTATGCTATGCCAGTTCTTTTCTCTTCCACATATCCTGCATACGCAGTGACTGTCAGTAAGTGGGTAGGTGCTCAGGTGGGTGATTGGGTCCATCTGTGCATATCATCCCCAACCTCTGATTCGGGTGGCAACCACTGCACAACAGTCCAGTTGATGCCAGTGTTCAGGTCAACTTCCGAGTCCCATCCACATATGTCAACCCCCAGCCTCCGGTTTAGTGCCACCTCTCCTCCTCTCGACCACCGCCTATGGTCTAGTCAATTCTGCTAACCATTCGTTGCCATTCAGGTCAACCCACAGCACTTCCCACCTGCATGTGTCACCCTCTGATCCAGTGCCACCCACCTCCACTTGGCCACCATGCATGATCTAGTCAATGCTGGCCATCTGTCTCCACATTTAGGTCAACTCTCCCTCCCCAACCTCTGATTCAACATCATCTTTTCTCTTCTCAGCCAGCATGCATGGTGCTAGCCATTCGTCTCTGTTCGGGTCAACACATAATGTACAGCGCTTCTCTGACACTGACCACCCCTTGATCAACCATGTCTCGCTTCCTGAAACCCGATCTACTAAGGCTATGAAGTTGTAAGTACCTGTCAATTGTGAGCCTGATGAGTTGCTGACATCTGGCACCCAGGTTTGACCCTCATCTTTTTTCTCTTGTCACTATTCACCATGCTTTGTCCTTTACTGTAGTTAGCTATAACTTTACTTGTTTTGTTGCTTGAACTTGCTTGAGATTTTCTTATTGCTCAACAACAGCAGCTGTTGTGATAAGCAGAGAATAAGTACATGAGTGCATCGGAGGTAGACTGGCAGTTGTGTGGATGACAACATTGGCACAACATTGTCTCACATGCCAGCTCTGAAACTTGTGAGTACACACTGATTTCTGAGCCTGACATCGCTGCCCTTGAAGGGCTTTTTTCTTGCCACCGCTCAGTCCTTTGCTGTAGTTACTTGTAACTTTACTTGTACCTGGCTTACTTTACTACTTGAACACACTTGCAATCTTCTTATTGCTCAGCAATGGTAGCCCAGCATGATAAGTGGGGAATAAGTACATAAGTGTAGATAAGCAAAGTGTTAGTTACCTGATGTGACAAGCATGGATATTCCCACTATTGTGGTAGGTCAGGCAGTCAATAAACATCAGGCCATTAGCAATGGCACACGTTACATGGCACAGTGAACATGGCTGAGGCACATCAGTCCATTCCAAGATCACAAGTTGTGAAAACTCTTATAATGGTAGGTCTGCTGGACAATGAACATCAGGCCATCAGCAATGTCATGCGTCACACAGCACAGTGAAGGTGGCCAAGATGCATTGGGTTGATCCACAATGGCAAGTCATGAAAGCCATTGTCAGGGTAGGTTCACTGGCAAAGCTGTGTAAGGGTAATGTTGGTGACTTTCTGGCAGATATGGAACATTGTAATAATAATGATACCTGTCAGAACTAAGCAATGAGGACATGGTAAGGATTGATGTTCAGGTGAGGGTTGGTCCATTTGTTAGAGTCGGGGGAAATGCCACATTAGGTGTCATGATATCAGGCACTGGCTGAAGGATATTAACTAGCAATGCTTGATACAGTTACTTGCACTCACATGGAATATCAATGTATTGAATATCATCCATGTCTGTCAGACATACTTTTATAGACAACGCATTCACTTGTGTTCAGCAATTAGCATTATCATCACCTAAGCACCTTCATTGAATGGGTGCCACGATAGGGAAAAAAGGACCAGACGTATACATACAACAAGAGTTGGCAGGCTTGCAAATTGTGACATTCATGTAAATGAATGAATAGTGTGACAATGGTGAGCAACTTCTACGAGCGGGTTTGAGAGGGCGTTTGTCAACCAGGCTGGGGTTTGTCAGACTGAAGGTAAACTTAGTGATCATTGTTGATAGCTACTACATATTCTCAAAATGCTAATGGATAATCGGGTCATTAGTGGAGATCCAGCACTTCTTCATCGACATCGCAACAGATTTGTTGGCTGTGAGATCAGGTTCAAGCACGAATGCGAACGTGGGGCCAAATATCGTTCTGCAAATTCCAGTGAGCACCAATAATCACCCAAGTACTGGTGACTTGCCTGTTCCACCACAGCAAGAGCTCAGCAATGAAGTTACGCTCATCCTCAGTGGGGGTCTCCTCAAACCACTCCACGATGGCATTATAAAAGTCATGGCAGTTGAACATGCCATTGACAAGAGCCCATGATCCACATGATGATAGGGTGAAGCGAAGCTAGAATGCCGGTTACAGAGCATTTCATAGCCAGAACAGATAGTAGATTGGTGACATACCTGGCAAGCCGCATAGGCTATGGCATGCGGCTCAACAGTCCGCATGCCTATTAGATTAGCAATATTAGCCCATGTCCATCTATCACCACAACGATGTTTTCTTGAAAGCCTTAGCTCTTGGGGGTCATTCCCCAAGTCGTCTGTGGATGATGGCGATATGAAGATGGCTTTGAAGGCCTGAAATGTGGAGTGAACAACGGCTGCGTGTGTTTGAGTGCTGAACCTACCCTGACTAACCATGCGCCTTTGAACAGACCCTTGGCTGGATCCTTGGGGTTGAACTGACCATCAGCATATAAAAAAGTCAGCCATGAAAGTGCGTTCACAGGAAAGTCGGGATGAAAGTCTTGAATGTTCTGTCGATGGCTACATCATGAAGATAGTCAGGTCAAGTATACAAAGGAGATGTGCATACTCACAAAGGATTATTCCAGTCATAGTCGACCAGACACAAAAGCTTCCCAGTGGCTTCGTTGGAAAACCCTCTCCCACTCTTGTCACTGATAGAAAGAGGGGGATCTGGCTTTGGGGTGCCTTCCATGAGCCAGTGGACCACCAAGACTTTGAGCCTATGGGTATCCTCATTGCGCCCACTGTCCACTCCTTTTCTGAGCTAAACTTGGATGAACAAAGGGTTACAAGGCTGAATGAGAGACCCACCCGTTGGAGAACATCCTTGAGGTCCGTTTGGGGGACCTGATGAATAGAAGGAATCCATTGGAGGAGTGCTTGGTAGCACTTGTACAAACGATCCTCCCTAGAGAACAGTATTAGGGATGCACACGAAAAGGAGAAGAACCAGTGCACTGGTCGGTGTGGTTGACTGTGATACCCACATTAGTAGCGTGGGCTTGATGATCCACCTCTGCTAACATGTTGTCGACTGTGTCATCAAACGACATGAGGCATTTGATAAGATGCTCTTTATACTGAAAATATTCAGACCCACTGTAAGAGAATTTGTTAGACAGCGCATACTTGTAACCAAACAATAAATACTCAGTGTTTTACTTGAGCGGCGGTTTCCCCCATCCTGTTGCAGGACACAAACATGGTCCTCCAAGGAGGTGATTCAGGTCACCATCGAAGTGGGGTCAGGGATTTGGGTGGTGTTTGCAATGGGCAAGTTCATGTCTGCAGCGCAACAATCAGAGTCAGAGACAGGGACTGTTGAATAGAGCATGCAACCAGTGCTCTCAAAATATTCTGGGAAGCGAGCACAAGCCCCGGTTTGTCAGCCGCGTGAACAATCAGCAGACTTCAGACTGTGATTACCTTTAAATCTGCTATTTGAACTGGTGTTTAGTGAGGTCCTGCACTTCACTTGGCAACTTTCTTTTGATATATGATGATATTTTGTCCAATGGGAATACTCAAAAGGCTGGTGGAAGGGTCGTCAGGCGATAACGTTACACAGCTGCTCTGCAGATAGTTTGCAGTCTATCAAAAGCTCTGTGGAATGCAGCCTTGAAGATTACAAGTCAGTTTCATTGGTCATGTGAGTTTTGCGACCATCTAGCCCTACTGTGACAAACTGCAGTGCAGCCATGGGTTGTCAGCCAAGTCACTGATCAACAAGTACAGGTCAATGGCACCATTCCAAATCGGAGATTAGAACCCCTACCTCGCACCAGTCAGGTTCTGACTGCCACTAGGTATTGCCAGCAATAACGAGAGTAGTTAAACGCCTGGCAACAAGCTGCGATTGAGCAGAAGGGTTGGGTAACTACATGGAATCTTAGGTTCTGAGATTGAGGTCTGCCAGCCCCCCCCCCCCCAGACCCTTACCATGCTGGGTCATGCCGAGATGCCAGTCAGCAAGGCGTTACGCGCTTAAAAAAACAGAAAAGGTAACTGACGCTGCTGACCCTGAGATTGTACACCAGAAGGTCTATGTAAGACGGTGTAGAGCGCAGCACGTCTCTACGTTTGGATTCACTATTTTTCAACCGGTACAGTGCCTCTACCCGTTCACCATTTTATTCCGTTTGATACCTGTTTACCGTTACTTAACCTTTCCTTACATACGACCGACCGGACTACCGGGCTACCACCGGACTACCACCGGACCCCGGGCAGTGTCTTGTGCTGCATCGGCAGAGTCATTTTGTTACTCTCAGGTACCTTTTTACGCTTCTTTCTTGACTATTCATCCTTTATTTCCACCGTCTCCTTTGTTCCTTGACGATGCGGACTATACCTCTGTTACTACCACCGACGTCCCGGACTATTTAGTCACTTAGCCATACCTTACAGAGTCCCGGGAATGCCCAGACTATAAGGAATGTATCTAGTCCTGAATAGGACAGCTCCCATTTGGCTCACAACGACCGTCTACCGTTCGACCAACCACTCACCATCCACCGTTTACCATCACCGTCACCGTTCTCTATCATCTACCACACTGTTCTATTGCTCATCGCTCTGCTAGTCCGCCCGGACTATCGGAATACAGGTACAAGTAGTCTGGAGACCTCATTCTCTCACTTCCCTTTCTTTGAGTCCCTTTAGGGTTGAGCGCACCGCGCCCCTAGACCCACTTACCACTCATCCTGCCCCCCACAGACAGGATCAGTGTTCTTCAACAGAATGCCAGTTATGTAACAAGCTGAGGTGTGTAAGAATGTCGGAAGGAGGGTATGACCTGGCAAGGTGTATTAGTAGAATGTGAAAGATGCGAGATATTTAAATACCTACCCTGCTTTTTCAAGGAGAGGCACGCTCTGTCTTCCCACCGTCTACTTGTTCACCTCATAGCTCATTGCTTCGTCAATGGCCATTATATCCAAGCCTTGGTCCATTCTGCCAAACAAGCTCGAGAAGATGGTTTTTTTGATGGCCAGCAAAGAACTGCACGAACTGGCCAAATATCTCCGTGTGGCTTGTCGCGTCAAAAGGTGGTAAGTGTGATTTGAATGGCCAACTTACATGGCACTGAAATTCTGCGCAAAGGCTCCAGCCCATCCTCTATAGAAAGGTCTCCATTTATCATGACACTACCGCCAAAGCTCTCACAGAGTCACTTACTATACGGCCCAAGCGAGTCCTGTACTTGTTCGTCAGCATGTCCGCCCATCCCGAAACCATGGCCAAACTCCTTCAACTCTGTCCTTGACTGATGAACCTTGTTCTGTGTGCAGGAGGTAACATTCTGAGTAAATATCACATAGTCGTCGATGCTATCAACAGACTTCCCTGCCTGAAATTCCTCTCCATTAATCCTGCTGTGGTGTTCCAAACCCGCCTTGTCCATCTCCCAGATGCATCTATGTTCCACCGTGTCTCACACTTGGATTTGACAGCCCAATGGTCCTGGGAAGCAGTTGCGAGGGGATTCCAATACCTGTACTCCTTGACACACCTCTCGATCACCTGGAAGCAATCTCGCTACGTCACAGACACTTTGCAAGATATGCTGTGTCATCCCGACTTTGCAATGTTAGTGCTCTGGAGAGATGAGCCAGCAACATACCCACTTATCATCAATAGTCTTATCAGACAGAAGCTTGATGATCTGCGAGTTGTGGTCCTGTGCAGAACTTCATGCTGGTATTTTCAGGTCGACGGGGGCTTCTGGTTGCATGCAGCGCGTATAATCGCCTGGTGCAAGGAGAACAATGGCGAGTACACTTGTGCTTGCAGGCTCTATCACATTTGCCCTGCCTTGCAGTCACCACTGTAGAGCATCCTTTGTTCTTCGAGGATGCCAGTGTGTATCCTGAAATTGACCTTGCGGCATTTCCTTGGGAGTGTGATTGATGTGCAGGAGAGGCTAGCAGATAGTGGTTGATGAGAAAGAGAGCAGGAGGGAGTGCTGGTAGACAGCTAGATCATTGGGATTAGTACAGATACACGAACATATTAGACATACCACCACAGAAGTAAATGGTGGGCATGAGCAGCGAACATTGAGGAAAATTCGGGGGCAAGGATGTCTTGAGCCAACTACCAAATGAGCAGAAGAGAAAAGTGGAAGCGCTTCAATGGATCTTCAACCCCACTGTCGCTCGATACGAGGCGGTGACAGGGCAACCCAATGGACACAGAGTCCAAAAGCGGTCTCTGCATGACACAAAGTCTGACCACAGAGGGGTTGAGTGGCACAAAGCCAGCTTGGGGAACGGGGGATCCTCAGGGCCTTGCAAGGGGGGAGTCCAGTGCATCGTTGGCAGGAGATCTTGGGCCACGTCGCACGTCGTCAGGCAGGAGGTCTTGCTAGGCAGTGATGTGGTAGAGCGCTGGCGTTGGAGTTGCGCTGTTTGTAACTTCAGCCTGACTTTGAAAACATAAGTAATGCCCCTCTTTGCTAGTATCTGTAACATTTGTACACTATTTCAAGCCCACAGAGCTAACATGAGCGACATCGCTTCCATGCCCAAACTCTCTCCTTCTTCTTTAATCTCCTCAGTCACTTCAATGAACTCGCCCTCCTTGCCTAGTCCAGGAGAGGATCATCCAAGTTTACTTGTGGAAGCAAACATCAAATTCCCACCTGGCAACACCCCAAGAATCGACTTTTCAAGTAGTAGTCCCTCGACTGCAAACCCTCCTGCAGTGTAGGTTGACACTCACACAGCCCATCCCTTACAACAGAGCAAGCATCACTTCTATCCATACACCCCTCCAACCAAGGCTTCCATCCGGGACCTTTGCATCGCATTGCACTTGCTCGGACTGGCACCCCGATCTAACAGGAGCCTGGAGGATTTACAACGAGTACGTACTACAAGCTATTTACCGATTGATGACTGACTTTGGTGACTCAGAGCAAGGCCTACTTTCTGGGTGCTCTCTCTGACATCCCTCACTGCGTCCTGAAGAATGCTTATGAGTCCAAACTCATAAACCATGAGTGTTACACCTACCGTGTTGCTCTTAGCATCGCAGAGATCAAATCCTCCAAACGGCACCAAAACCTCCTCGAATCTATTTGAGAGTGTCGCGAACGGGATGCTGTGGTGAATGAAGAACAAATCACAATATTAGAGGGTCTGCTTGGCGTGAAGCACGTCACTGCTGATGACGTGGTGGGAGATGAAGACTTACAGAGCACTGGTCGGGAGGATGGTCTGGTGGAGCTAGGGGTGGTAGATGAGGAGGTGGACTATCTCAAGGAGGCCATCCGGTTCCAGGGCAGAGGGTGGTCCATGCATCCTCCCTCCAACGAAGACGGAGAGTCAAGCAACAGCGATAATGACTACAACGTGTCTTTCCCATCTGATGATGACGAACCTTTGGACGAATGAGCACAGATCGTTGATGTACAATTACGTACCATTGTAAGATTATATTGTACACTTTTATCGGTCACAATGTTATCCTTTTCTTGAGTCCCTCACTGCAATTGTTCTCATCCTGGATCTGAACATGCCCAGTCATCGTGTCAGTCCCATCACTTCAATATTTCATTTGTCATGCTAACAGAGCAACAGAACAACTACCCAATGCCTGCCAATGAGGAATACATCGCGACTCAAGGTCTTATCAACCCATCAGTTTGCACCATACCCTGTCCCTCAGCAGCATAGTCAAGCAGCCATCAAGCATGGTCAACAAGTCTTCAATCGCATCTGGCCTGCTGTCCTATGCAGCTACTCACCAACAGCTCCCCTTGCCACCCACCCAGTACAACCCAGTATCATTGATCTCACTCCGTTTGGCGATACCAAATCGAATATTATTTCTGTGGGACGCACATGGCGCCACCAAATGCAGTCAGAATTACCTCAACCCCCCCTTCCTGGGCCTGCTTCTGCTCCAGCCCCTGTCTCCATGGCATCCATGCCCACACTAGTTCCCCCCCAGTTTCACATCCCCATCGGATCTACCACCAATAACCCCATTCCTGTATCCTCACCCGCACCCACGCCTGCGCCTGTGATTATACCCACTCCAGTTGCCATTCCCCAAGCTGTTGTGGCAGGAACTGATGACGAAAAGAGAAAAAATATCATTGCACAGGGGAAATGCAAAATAGTTCGACTTATTGTGGTTAAATGTGCGATACCCAACAAATCGGACCATAAAAGCATGATTGCACGCACTATATCATCCGCAATTCTATCAGCCACAGGCAACACGGTCACTGAACCTCTGAAAGGGATTGAGCGTGAAATGCGGGAAATGATGTGCAAAATCTGGCGCATATTCAAGACCTATGCCCTGTATCATTTGCACAGGGAGTTCGGCCTTCATCCAGCTCAAGGACAAACGAGCGTCAATGCTTACCAGTTGAGCAGAGTACAAGAGCTACTAGGGAGCTATGAGTTCCTTCAGGAGCATCCCTCACATCCCCTCTTCTCTTCTCCGTTCTTTGAAAATTTCATCCTGGACGCACTCACATTATTCCCTTTCCATCTGGGTTCATTGATTGAATCCATGCACTTTGACAATATTTTTTGCCTTGCCAGTGCAGCTATTATAGCTGCCCTCCATGACTTTGATGAAGGACCGTATAAACCACATAGCCTGGATAGGGAAACCTGGAGGGGATATTACAAGGAGATCATGTTAAAACTGAAGGATATGTGGGCGGACCTGACTACGGGTCTGTGGCTTCACAACTTCCATGGCCAGTTACTGGCTCGCATACAGAAAGCATAGGGTAGGGTTAGGTTATGCTAGTGGTCAACGATTGGATTAGCACGAAGACATGAACGTATTGTACATACTGCAATGGCCAACAGAGACGCAAATTGGGGGCAAGGATGTCTTGAACCAACTACTAAACAAGTTGAGGGTGTGCTAGTGATCAACAACTGGATTAGCACGAATATATGAACATATTATATATACCACGATTACCAACAGAGACGGAGGGGGGGCGAGGATGTCTTGATCCAACTACCAAACGAGCTGAGGGAAAAAAGGGGAATGCTTCAATGGATCTTCAACCCCACTGTCGCTCAATACGAGGTGGCAATGGGGCGACCCAATGGACACAAAGTCCAAAAGCAGTCTCTGCACGACACAAAGTCTGACCGCAGAGAGGGTTTGAGTGGCACAGAGCCAACTCAGGGAACAGGGGATCCTCGGGGCCTTGCAAGGAGGGAGTCTGGCACGTCGTCAGCAGGAGATCTTGGGCCATGTCGCACGTCGTCGGGCAGGAGGTCTTGCTAGGCAGTGATGTGGTAGAGCATTGACGACAGTCATGTACATTGAGCACATGAGCAGAAAACATTCACAAATAAATTGGATAAGCAAAAGGTTTCCATTGTTTGCCACACTACCTATTCAGTACCTCCCATAATTCATCACACCACTACCGGCAGGCCTCCAGCCCGATCACCATCCAAGACCTCCCGCCTGACGACGTGCGACGTGGCCCAAGATCTCCTGCTGATGACACACCGGACTCCCTCCTTGCAAGGCCCCAAGGATCCCCCATTCCCTGAGTTGGCTCTATGCCACTCAAACCCTCTCTGCAGTCAGACTTTGTGTCGCGCAGAGACCACTTTTGGACTTTGTGTCCATTGGGTCGCCCTGTCGCTGCCTCATATCGAGCGACAGTGGGGTTGAAGATCCATTGAAGCATTCCCCTTTTTTCTCTCAGCTCGTTTGGTAGTTGGATCAAGACATCCTTGCCCCCCCTCCGTCTCTGTTGGTAATCGTGGTACATATAATATGTTCATGTATTCGTACTAATCCAGTTGTTGATCACTAGCACACCCTCAACTCGTTTAGTAGTTGGTTCAAGACATCCTCGCCCCTGACTTCTGTCTCTGCTGGCCCAGGTACTTCTCCAAGATGGCCCCAGCCACTTTGAGATATGTGCCTCAGTCCCACCCCAATGATTGTAAGTTTCAGCACATTACATTTCTGGCCCCAATCTCACTCCTTGAACAAGCTTCCTTCACCAGCTTGGATGCGAAATCCATCGCATGTGACCATGACAGATCAATGGTCTATACATCCCCGAACATGGCATTTATCCCCGAGCCTCACAATGTTGATGAAGAATTGCACATCCGTGCCGATGGATGATTTGGTACAGCCAATTGCTTCCAATGGCCACAGCTATACACCGAGGAGTTCTGTTACGCCGTATGCATTCGTCGCAAGGACCACCATCCCTCCCCTGACCCTCTCTCGTGGGCTTGGTATCGGCCCACTCACAATGACTTCGAACCCCTCTCTCACGCTGCCTTTCTCATTGGCAAGTTAAAGAAAGACAAGGCTGAAGGGATTGCCTCCTTGCTCAAGATTGTGTCTGATCGATACAACGAATGGAGGAAACTGCACAGTGAGAAAGTGGACATTGCTAGCCACACGTTGAAGTCCTTGGAACACGACATCATGCTCCTTGTCAGCCACCCCCTGACTTTCCGCGATCTCATTGTTTTTGTCGCTCAGGCACAACACTATTTTCTCAACCTCATGGCCTTCCTGGACTATGTGTTGCACGTCCAACCTCACATTGCTTACCCAACCACTGCCCACACAGCTGCCCGGTCTGATTGGATGGGTTGCTTCACCCATAACACCAAAATCTGCGATGATCTTTTTCACACAGGTGTGCCAGTCTGGCTAATCCGCAAAAATTACGAAATCACCGTGCAGATGAATATTGTGGAGGTGGTCAAGTTCAAATTTCCAGATGAAATCATTCACAGCATGTACTCCAAAAACAGGAAGTCCTCTTGTCCCTTTTCTTGCCTCTTTAACGGTCCAGGTGGCTTTTCACATCACTTTCATACCCGGTGGCACTATGTAGCTATGAAAAGTCTGGCTCCTGTTGCATTTCAAGCATCCTCATCACAAGCCACGTCACGAGTGGGCCCAAACCCAACTCGAGCCCAGACAAGGAGAACACAGCACAAGGAACTGACTTGAACTCAGCCTGCTAGTGGTAAGTTTTATCTATCATAATATCATGATGGCGTTGACTAAGTTGTTGTGAAGTCAGACAAAATGGAGATCGTGACAAATGGCTCGAGGTGTGCGAGCCCGAGATGCCACTTTACTTTGAGATCTGGGCAAATGCGATGCTGTGGGTGGATAAGGATCCTTCAAGAGTGAAGAAAGACTTGGCTGATTGAGGATATCATGTTCCCGAACCAGCTCTCCTTGTGACTTCTCAGTCCCCCGAGCGCCACCAGCTTGTCATGACAAACTGGCTAGCCATTCGCCCCCTCTGGTACAGTTGATTAGATCATGATCCTCCTGCCCGATTTCCTTCCCCCCAGGAATGGAGGGAGATCCTCCACTGCATCCCATCCAAGGAGGAGCTCAAGGCTGCATCATCTAGCAGCCTCAGCAACAGAACTGCTAAGGGTTGGAAGCTGGCTGCCCTGGAGATTCTCGGCAAAGATGTGGCACTCATGACCCAAGGTTCTTTCACCCCAAAGGAAACAGTGAAATGGCAAGGAAAGTATATTGCTATCGCCTCCCTGTCCAACCCACTCCCTCGCCTCATTCAAGCCATTCTCTGGGAGATATTCGAGATTGGCTGGCATTATGAACTGTGTGCCCTGGACCAAGTGCTCAATCCTCAAATATGGGCAAACCATCAGACAGCACAAGTCTCCCTGATCCATGGAATATTCCATGGAAGTGCTGGACTGGTCCTGTGGTCGGAGCCTTTACCCCGAGCTGGTGGTGATCTTGGGCTGACGGATGTGTGGGCCGATAACGAATCTATCCTTCACCCATTTTGTCTCCTTCTTGCCAGCTGGCTGAATGCCCATCCCTCGTTTTCCTACATTCCATCCCTTGATCCGGCCTCCAAGCAAGCACAAGCATATGAGGTCATGTCCCGGGCGTGCACGTTCTACGTACAAACTTTTTTTGATTATTTCGGCTGACCCCCTCTCCTTCCCCACTGTTTTCCTTTGGACTACCATGTGTAACTTCATCCTGACCTACTATGTTCTTAATTTTCTCTCCGAGTACGGTAATTTTTGGACAATGTGAATGGAATGATACATCTTTTGTGGGCATCATGATGGCTTTCGACAGTCTGGCACTCACATTTGATACTAACCACACCTCCTCTTTTTTGCACACTCACAGCTCCTGTCCTCAATGCATCGCTTCACGCTCTGCCTGGTCACCTCCTGCCTGGGTACGTAAGATTACTTGATAACGATTGGTGTCTCTGCCTGAAGTACTTTACACCCAGGCCAATACTCACGCTTGTTATCGCTTCCGAAGACAAGTGAGTCGGATCTCGTCTGTGCAGTGAGTATCAATGAGTCCATGCGCACACACCATTTAGATTGACATCACCCACTTCAGGGCTGCAGTGGAGCTTTCATAAAAGCCTGGTTGCTTGCCATAATCTATCGTTCCTCCCCCTAGTCGACCCTCCCAAATATACTGTTCTGACAGCACGTTCCCATTCCAATATATCATATTTTGCTTATGGTTTGGCTGTCTCTCTTACTGCTGATGTTCTCTGTCTTTAAGTGCCATCCCAACTGTTCTCGGACATTCCAAGCCCAGAGAGGTTTGACGCAGCATTGCAAAACATGCAGTGTTTATGCCACGGCAGAAGCAGAATGTATTTCCCGAGCGAGCACAACCTTTCGCTTGACCGAGGAGCCTCCTTTGAAATGGATCAGACAGGGCACAGATGAATTCCAGGTACTCATCACCCATTCTTTATTGCTTATCCCGCTAACTTCCATTCCAGGTCGCTGATTCCCCGAATATATTGGCAGTTCCAATGCAGAGTTCGACTGATTCGGTCCACGAGGTAAATGACACAGTATTCTATAACAGAATACAGAACACTTAGACCTTTTCTGGTTTGTGCCAGGGTCTGTCCAGTCAACCTCTGCATCGCAATGACCAAGATACACACAGTTCTCTAGCACACCTACCTGAACCCACTCCTAAACCACCTATGCAATCTACATCAGATGGGCCCACCAACTCCACCCCTGAGCCACGCCTTCCACTGCACAATCGACGACTTCCTGCCAGGTATTGGGACCTGCTGCCCAAACCTCCATTGCCTGCAGTCAACCCTCAGCCTCCCTCCTCTTCCAATCCCATGTTGCCACGTGTGGTTCTGCACGTATTCGATTCCTTTCGTACACAATTCAACAAGTTCGGTATCGCACGTGCCTACTGTTACGCTCGATCCCAAAGGGTTGAAGCGTGGACTTGGCTGAAGGTCAAGGATGAGGATTGTTATCAGCAACCAGCTGTTTAACGAGACGAGGACGAAGAGCATAGCCTGCAAATGGCAGGGTCAAGGGTTCTATCAATGAACAGTTGATGGCTTTTCAAGGTTGAGAAGTCTTTGCCTAGCAACTTAGCTAGCAAGGGGGCAAGGGCAAGAGCAAAGCGCTCAGTCGAGTGTAGAGCAAAGACATGCAGAGGAAGCAAGTGAATTGCCAAGTATCAGGGATCAATCCCGGGCGGCTCAAAGTGAACAACCAAGGAAAGCCTGCAGCTACTAATGTCAGTGAAGACAAGAGCAGAAGGATGAGAATTCCAAGTATGAGTAGGTACATCCTATGAATACTGGTTAAATACTACTATACATGTGGTAACTACATAATACACCC
>JBBPMH010000677.1:0-18776 GCA_038090235.1 Pulveroboletus ravenelii
CCGATAGCTTACGCCCTGTCTGGATGCTGCGTTCCCGCGGGCATCGCCTTGTATTAGCTCCGCGCGGGCGTGGATGAGTCCCAGCGTCGGTTATGCAAGGAGGCCGCTGGAGCCGTCAGTGATCAACGACAATCAATGAAAGCTTAATTCCGCACTCGAGTCTGTAAATAATGTTTTGCATGGCGCGGGGGAGGGTAACGGTGGCCCTCTCAGAGCGGGCAAGCAGGTTAATAGCAAGTTATTATGTCAGCGACTATGTTCTTGTGGCGAACCAGTCCTGGCTCGATATTCGCTCGCTGTCGCATATACCTCCCAAGACGCCTGGGCTCTGCTTCTCTGAACACAGCAGCCATGTCCGTCCAACAGCCCACTTGGAATCCCCCAGCTCGCCAGGTGGAGGAGCCGGTCTTGAAGGTGTACAATTCCTTGACCAAGACGAAGGTGCGGGTTTGACCATCTATCCAGGATATCAGACGTTCAGCGTTCACGGGTGCATAGACAGAGTTCATCCCAAGAAATGGACGCCTCGTAAAATGGTATAACTGCGGTCCTACGGTGTACGATGCTTCTCACATGGGCCATGCAAGGTTAGCTGTGTTTGATCGAGTCATGGTGACTTCGCCCTAACAGCTCTCGATTTGAAGAAACTATGTCACGCAGGATATCATCCGGAGGATCATGTCTGATTATTTTGGATACGACGTCCACTTTGTCATGAACATCACCGACATCGATGATAAGGTGGAGCACTCGCTTTCCTTGTCTTCCTGTTCCTGATGTGGAAAAGATTATCCTGCGAGCGCGCCAAAATCATCTTTTTGAGAATTTCCGTGCTCAAACTTCTTCACTTACTCCTGATCTTCTCGCCAAAGTGCAAGATGCTTGGGAGTCACATGTTTTGGACAAAGTATCCAGGGGGCTACCAGACGAAATGAAGCCCACTGCGGACAGCATACACGTACTGTGGCCACAAATCGAAGCTCTTCGAGACGATTTCCTTCAAAAAGCCGAGTGCTTGAAGCGAGACGAAAAGTTTGACATGCATCTTAGCACTGCTGTAGGTTGTTTCCCTTTATATGCGACAATACTGCAACTATGTGCGCAGATTCGTACAGCTTCAGCACTATCAACCGCTCGGAAGGCCCTGAAAGATAGAGAATCTGCCTTGGTCCTATTAGATGAATCCCGAGCTATACTATCCGCATCTCTGGACGAAGAGGTGACGATCTTTTGATTAGATCGGCACACAAACTTAACTGGTCTTTGTAGTTGAGGAATACGGTGACTGATCCATCGATCTTTCGTGCACTAGCCGCTTTCTGGGAGGATCAGTTTTTCAAGGACATGGATCGTCTACGGGTTCGTAGACCTGACACGTTGACACGTGTTACGGAGTATGTTCCTGAAATCGTAGAATTCGTGAAACGGATCATGGAAAATGGCTATGCCTACGAGCATGAAGGCAGCGTGTATTTTGACACCGTTGGCTTCGATTCCTCGGAGAATCACACCTACGCGAAATTAGAACCCTGGAGCAAAGGAAATAGAGAATTACTTGCAGAAGGAGAAGGTTGGTTCTTCACGATTTTCACACGAGTTCCGGGAATGACATTCACGCCCGCACAGGTGCACTTTCCATAACTACCGGAAAGCGATCCGCGTCAGACTTCGCCTTGTGGAAGGCATCAAAACCCGGAGAACCCTCATGGCAATCACCGTGGGGTCTAGGTCGCCCTGGATGGCATATTGAATGCTCGGTGATGGCCAGTGCAATATTTGGTGACAACATGGATATACATTCAGGTGGCATTGATCTCGCATTTCCGCACCATGATAATGAGATGGCACAGTCCGAGGTGAGACAGTATCTCTGCGGCCCGAGACGTCCAGTTTTTCTCAAGTCGCGTAGGCATACCACG
This sequence comes from Pulveroboletus ravenelii, assembly GCA_038090235.1. NCBI lineage: Eukaryota > Fungi > Basidiomycota > Agaricomycetes > Boletales > Boletaceae > Pulveroboletus > Pulveroboletus ravenelii. Next base: position 1,920 of record JBBPMH010000677.1, read on the forward strand.
GGTGCAGCGCGTGGGTCAACTATTTCATCCACACCGGTCACCTGCACATCGAGGGCCTTAAGATGAGTAAATCGTTGAAAAACTTCATCACCATCGACGTGAGGCTCGTGTTTTTACCGCCCATGTCGTTTGTTGAAGCGTGACGAGAAATTAGGACATCCTACAAAGGTTTACTCCCCGCCAACTTCGCTTAGCATTCTTATTGCAATTATGGAATGCAAAAGTGGATTTCTCGGAATCGCTTATGACAGGGGAAGTAAAAACGATCGAGAACACTTTCAACGTACGAGCTGTGACGGTATCCGCGTGTGTATGTCTGATGTTCCTATAGAACTTCTTTGTAACAGTGAAAGCTCTGTTGTTGGCCAACGGGGAAAAGTCGGATGGGTATCATCACTACGAAGACCCCGAACGAGAACTCATGGATGGGTAACTATGGCCCTGAGTTCCACTTGATCGCATCTTACACGCAAATTCTTTCAGGCTTAATGAGAGCAAACTAGTATTCCGCTCCGCATTATGCGACTCCTTTAATACCCCCGAAGCTCTCAGAATCCTGCGCGATATGGTCTCGCGTACAAATGTTTACATCAACACGCGCTCAAAGTCCCCCAACGTTGCCTTGCTCGAGCAATCGGCCCGATGGGTGGGCAATATGCTGCGGGTCTTTGGTCTCGGGGAAGGGGAAAGGCTTGAAATAGGTTGGGGACAAGAGAACACAAACGATACGTACGCTGCCAATGTAAGCGTTCACGTTTTTACGATATCTCTGCCTCAACCATGTCCATACCAGCGGGAAGAACTCTTACTTCCCTACCTTCGCACGCTTTCCTCGTTTAGGGACGGTGTCCGACAATTGGCCATTGCCAAGGGTCATGATTCTCTGAAGGAGATCTTGAAGCTTTGTGATCGGCTTCGTGATGATGACTTGGTCCCGTTGGGCGTGGCGCTAGATGACCAAGAAGGTATTTCGTGACATGTTTACATTCGCACCCACGTCAAGGTCCCTCCACAGATGGCAAAGCCCTCGTCAAACTAGTTCCTTCGTCGGAGTTGATCAAGGCCCGTGACGAGAAGCGGCAGAAGCTTGAGGCTCAGACAGCCAGAAAAGCGGCTCTGGAGCAAGCCGAACGAGAGAAGCGCCTTGCGAAACTAGAAAAGGGGCGTACCCTACCCGAGGAGTTGTTCAAACCACCAAACGTCCCCGAGGGCGCTTACAGCCAATGGAACGAGCAAGGGATTCCTACGGCCGACGGTGAAGGTGGGAAGCTGAGTAAAAACCACGAAAAGAAGCTGCTCAAACAGTGGACTGAGCAAAAGAAATTGCACGATGAATTTCTGGCGTGGAAGCAGCAGCAACAATAGCGGATTTCCCGTCGTATTCTCGTCGGAGGGAACATGCACATGTTCCTGAGATATGTAGATACGTAGGATCAATTCTGCTGTCACCAATCGCATCCCTTCACAATCAGATCGGCAATGGCCTCTAATCCGAATTTATCCTGTTCGTCAAACCCATCCAACGCGAGGCAATCCAGATCAAGAACTCCCAGTACCACTTGATCATTTCCATTCTCTAAGATCAGGGGACAAACGACCTCACTCTTAGTCTCTCCATCACAGGCGATATGACCAGGGTACTCGTCCACATTCGGGACGATCATCGTTTTCTGTCGTAAGAATGCGCCTGCACACACGCCTCGGGCGTGATTTGGTGAGACATTGATGAATTGACATGCAGGCTTTCCACAGAATGGCCCCAGAAAGAGCGTGTCCTCGTTTGTCGTCGCGGTAGTTTGGTTTTGCGACGGAGCCCCGGTAAAACGGGGCTTAGGAAAAAGGGGCGAGATGAGGTAGAATCCTGCAATCACGTTGTCAGAATATGCGGGGCTCTGCGGTCTAGACCATCTTGTACGCATCGTGGACGGATGGAGATACTAGTGGAGCGAGATGGGATCTAGTCGCGATCGCGACCGGGGACCGAAGAAGTGTGACAAGAGCGGACGAGTATGTGGCTCACCACACCAGTTCACAGCACGATCGCCATTCCCGAAGTGAGGTTTGAACGCGAGGAGGGCGTTGTATATCAGGGAAGACGCATTGGCCAGGTTTGTGACCTGCATGACGTTAGCGCCGACCTGACACACGTAGCAGGCATGCCACACCCAGTTTTTTTGGTCTTCTAGCAGGTGCTGTAACTGGTCATGGACGTGGACCCAAAACTCGGCTTTTGAGGTGATCTCTGGAGGGACAAGCGACGAATCTGCGTGGGGCATGCTGGCTAGGATGTCCAAGTACCTGAGTACCTCTTACGTAAGTAGAGGATTACGCAGTCTCTCGCTCGGTCTGGTGACGCTCTCACTCTCAGCTACACCACGACGGCCCCCGCTCATTCTGATGTGGTCTGGATGTTTGATCTTGACGAGTGCAATCAGATACTCGTCACAAGCCCGTTTGTGGACGACGGTCTCACGGTGCCGCCAAGTCATAATCATGGTGCTCCCATCACCCTGACAGTCAGCTCCTCGCCCAAGCACCACCCTCTCCGTAGCCAGTCCGTTTCGCCAGCACGTCACTTTTTTTCCCCGGATGCACCATCAATCACTGTGGTTGGCAGTGAGGGAGAGGTGCAATCTAGGAGAACGAGGCCATTGAGCTCGGACGGATCATCCGCTGACGCCGCTGAGGAGAAAGACCGGCCAGCCGACAGCGGAGTACTTTGCGGTAGCAGCGATGTCATTGTACACCAGGTCTGTCCATTTCACCATGCTGACCTTCGTTTAGCTTACTTTTTCTATTCGATCACAGGTCGATCCCAACGACTCTCTTGCTAGCGTTGCCCTCCGCTATGGCGTTTCTATCGCTGCCCTCCGCCGCGCCAACCGATTATGGCCATCTGACCCTATTTATCTCCGTACTGAGCTTTTTATTCCCCGCGGGAACACTCTTCGTACCAGGCGGAGGCCCACCCACAGTGCCAGTACGGACACAACATTGGGATCTAGTGTTGAAACTGCACCCAGTCCGTCTCCCGATCCCATTGCGTCCTCCCTCGTTGCTGCACGGGATATATTTATTTCCATGCTTCCGGCGCGTATATCCATGGAATCACTGAGTTCGAGGGCGACCGCGAGCGAGGATCATGAACTGGATGACTTTCGAGAAGCTCGCGTACGGGAGATATCAAACACAGAGACCCTTCTCGTCGAAGAAGGATACCAACTCTCCACTCTGGCCGCTCCATACCCACGACGTGAGCGACTTGGCATTCCACCGTCGTCGCGGGCTCCGTGCGCACCCACCGATAAACACCTGAACGACGATCAGGCACTCCCCGTCGGTGACTTGCATTCGCGGTATACTTCGTCGTCATCATCTACTGCTTCGCAGGGCCACGTGTCTCGTGCACAGCCTTTTGCTGTGCTTCCAGTGCGCACTTCGCAGCTAGAACCAGAACCTGCCATGGAATTACCTGTCCGGCATCCCCGCATTTAGCTATCGTCGTTGTAAGTGGCTGGTAGACGATATCACATCAAGATATTTATGTAGGCCGAGGACGCCAGGACGCGTCGCAGGTATCTTATTTATTACTGTCGCATTATGAATGGCAGCTCTGGGTTTCGAGCGTTATTCTTATTGGTGCTAAATGCATTAACCGATCACCTTTGGACCTGTCACATAGTTCTTCGAATGACTAACATGGAGTGAGCTTGTCGAGCGCCAGGCCCAGGACTGCATAGACTGGTGGGTGAGCACCCCCGCTGGAGGGTACATGGAAATCTGATTTCAAATGCCTGCGATCAAACGGGGAGATCATCTATAGGGAAATACTCGACCGGCGTGCGTATAAAACACCGTCCGAGGTCGACACGGCTGTCCTGGCTCAGGTCGCGCTTGCGGAGGTAATATAACGTTGGGCTATAGCTATGTACACAAACTATATGAGCGTGTTGCAAAAGGACACGGCCACGGCGTGATTGTATTTCATGCAAAAAGGGGTAACGATAATTGTCCACACATGTTGCAACGGACATCCCCTCATCAGACGGGATCGAGTGGTTCGGTCAGGGGTATGAATGATCGAAGGGAGAAATAAAGGATGTTATCTCGAGCCTTCCGGGTTGGAGGCACGCTCGAGACGTCACCGGGTTTACCCAGTAGCGCAGTTGTCGGATCTCTGGTATGATGCACGCTTATTGCCTCAAGAGCAAAAACGAGGCAGATCAATCGGTTTGGCACCCAAATCTCTCGAATTCCGTCATGCGTCGCATCTGAGCATACGACAACAAGGAAATCAGATTTAATCGGGTTTTTGTCACCTGCGGCAATGGCCGAGTCAGAGGTCAGGTCAGCCAGCAAAGTACGATTCCTTCTAGGGGCTGTGCGTCCTTGACACCATTTTCTCTGCACTGTGGGTGGAGTGTACCGAGCCCCGTCACCAAAATATCGCAGACGGTGGCTAGCCAAGTAAGAGTGGTAGACCGAAGACAATCGGCGCCTGGGTAAACAGCCCAAAATTTGAGAACGAGGCAAGGGGTTTATACAGCAAGTGTTGTGCACCACGAGTGAACCGAAACACCTTGTTCCTCGACATTTCGACGCTCGACGATGTGTGTACCGCAGCGAGGATGTTGTCCATGAATGTGGCAACCAAGGTATCACGACCACCTCGCCCCATACCGACACGCTAGTGGGCGTGCCATATATGGAGTAGTACCAAAGCACCCACCGTATCACTTGATGCCCATACGACGGGTACTGGTGGAGGAGAAGAATGAGGACTAGACCGAAGGAACTTATCAGCCATCGGGGATTTCAGAAATGAACTCAACACTCACGACGAAAGCCGCCTCCGGCATATGGGCCGATATCGTGGCTAGCCTTCTCTTACGACGCGATATACAGTTTAGGACACTGTCGTCAATTTCTCTCGTATGAGATAATGAGACGTGGGGGCGTACTGACGGCAGGAACATGAATGAAGTCAGTGGAGAGGACAATTGACGAAGTCCCCAGATTCAAAGCGAGCAACATCAGAAGTCGGAAAACAGGTGAAGGGAATCCACCCAGGACATTCCAATATTGAAAGCTTTCCTGCATGATTCCGCAGTCTGGCCAAAATGATGTGGGCAGTGTCTATTAGATTGGACTAAAGATGGCCGACCCCAGCATGATCAATTTCCCCAGTTGGAGCAGAGATGATCAGCCTATTCAGGAGTGGTTAGCTGGGTACGGGTGAAATCAGGATGGAGCCCATCGGTGCGTCATTGATGCGTTCATGCGACAAACCCATCCATCGAGTCATTTATCGACCGTCTATAAACCATCCACTCACGGATTATTTCAAAAGAGAGGTCTGACCCGCCTCATGCGAATGGCTGGGTGACCGTGCAACAGCAGCCGCCACCGTATGTTGCTCTTTCTTCCGGGTTTTCCTGCAAGAACGAGAGCCCGAATGATATTAGAATCCACAAATGAGCCCCCAATCGTTGATCATCAGGCTCGAGTTCTATGGCTGGCTAGTTTCGTTGCTGCTGCTGGCTCCAATGGCTTGCAAGGCGATATGCGGCACTGTGAAATTCGATGCATCACATCGAGCACCCGTTGGGTGATTCGGAAAGAGCAAAAATAATTATAGCTGTTGGCAAAACCACTGTAGGTAGCGTCACGGGAGTTCCGCTCCAGAACGGGATGTCGACGTTTGATGACTAAGTCTGGCCTCTTCTCTCTCGATTCCTGCGGGTACGAAGTGGTGACATACTGATACATAAGACCAGCATGAGTAGACTCGGGCGTCCCAGGAAACAATGCCGCATAGAAGAAGCGTAGACACTGCGAGTTGGTAGTGCGCAATGTGCAGAGCCGGAAAAGGTGATCAAGTCCAAGGGACACACTGCGCCTGCAAGGAGTTCGGAGCAGTTGTGAGAGCCAACCATCTCATAGTGGGTTGTTGGCTTGCCGGTGAATTTTGCTGTCATGCATTGGAGTGAAATAGTCAGCTGACAATCCCGAATGCAGCATTTGCCAACGGTGCTATGGCCGGTCCAAGTTACAGTTGAAATGGAAATAAAAAATAAAAAATAAAAACTATCAGGTGCATCCGCCACATCCCCAGGACTTGACATCGCAGAAGAAAACGTGTCTCGAAAAAGAATCCCCGAAATTGGTGACCTCCACTTCAAGGTAAGAATCCAATATAGATACATCCTCGGAAGATAAGAAACCTTGTTTAGTTGCAACCCATCTTAATGCCATTGTAAGGACCACTGTGATCGCCAGTGTTGCCATCCCAGATATAAGGTACGTCACCGACCATGCATTGCGTGCTCGGGTTGTCCTGACCTGTTCGACACGTCTCTCGTCCAGAAAGTCCAACATGGAAGGTAAGGAAAACTCACCAGGACATGACGCCCACTCGCCAGAGTCCTCGATGTGTACTTCTCCAGAGGGGTGGACGAAGTCCAAGAACATGCCAGGGCAGATTGGGACAGGGTCCTCCTTGTTATTGATGTGAGTCAAGTGCACGTGGGCATCCACGTAGTTGGCGAATGCTTGGTTGCCCACACGAGGGAGACCATACCCAACGGTCTTGAACGTCGTTCCGGCAGGCAACCAGAGTGGGAGGTACACCGAGTCGAGAAGTGCGAGAGCTGCACCTGCAGAATAGTAACGTTATTAGTCTGTGAGCCACCTTTAATGAATTGTGGGGGAGACGCATCGGGTCGTTTATAACACTCACCCAGAGAATGGCCGACCATGGTCACGGATTTCGCGCCATACTCTGACATGGTTTTCTTTACAGCGGCGAGTACTTCCGTGGCAGTACTATAACGACAATTGAAGTGGGTAGATTCGAATGAAGTGCAAATCATACTCTGCTTGCTCATTCCCGAAGCCATTATGGACTTCAATGTTGGAACTGAGTCCTGGGAAGAGCGTAGAATCCAGACTCGTCAGGAAGAAATCAGCATCCGTGATGATGGGGAGTCTGGAAGGTAACGGTTTGAGCAAGGAATGCTGAAGTATAGAACACCCAATATTAGGATTTACATCTCTGAGGTGTTCGTTCCTTGGTGGCCAACGATCACGGTTTTGAGATTGGGGTCATACCCAACATACCCTGTGTATTCGAGTTAAATCAATATTCCCACATGCGAGGTAAGTGACTCACAGTACTGAACGGAGTCACCATTACCACCAGCAGCGACTGGCTTAAAGCCGGGGTTAGCAGCGCAGCTGGCTTGATTGAACAGGTGTGGGTCAGTTTCCGAAGGCCACTCGTGCATAGCGCCTCAGTTAGACATACATCCACAGGTCCATCCAATCGTCAGGGAAGCAGGACAGTGTGCAGCATTCGCGTACCACGTGTATGGAGTGAAGGCATCGATCTGTACCGTAGTAAGCGCAGTTATCGACTGCCTCCCAACCAGGCTAGGCGAAGCCTGGACAACAGCAGTACCGAGAAGAGCAAGAGCGAGAACAAAGAACATCGTACACAGTTCTGATCCCGAGCGGCAGCGGTGTGGTCATATTTTATGCGAGCAGACCTTTATAGTGTCCTATAGAAGTGCTGTGTGAAAAGAAAGCAGAGCCATATGATGATGATGGTCAGGCGGTTTAGACCCTTGTGCATGCATGAAGTCAGTAGACACGACGGACAATGAATGCCGCCTCAGAGGCTTGGGCGAGGTGTGGGAGAAGTTTAATTTAGCTTCCATATCCCTGATGTATGAGAGCGCCTGGACTGTATCGACTACTCAAAGTAACCGAGAGTGTCCATATTTGTTCTGTGGCATCCATCCTGTTTGACTTATAGCTAGCTATGAAGTTGGAGACTGAATATTACAAACACCTGCTCCTGCTCACTATGTACAAACCAGCATGCTAGACCAGCTCATTTCTTATATTGACAATCAGTTGGATCCATATCAAGAGCACATCCACCAAAAGCTGTTTATAGTAGTTCAGATACTTCAAATATTAATATTCTCACAGATCATGGGTGATTGCTTGCAGCAGTTCACTGGGGACATTGCTGACACCAATTTGAAGCAGGTCAAGTGGACGTCTGCGAAGGAAATGGCACTTGTGAAAAACCTATTTGAGCACAAGGCAGAACAAAGCAATGGCAAAAGTGTGCAAAACAAATCATTTGGCCTTGCTATAAGAATTTCTTCTCTGCTCCTCAGTTCTAGTTGACTGGGACTGGAACTCGTTTCACTCACCGAGCTTGTCTCCATACGAGGAACACGCTTTGCATCTGGCTCCGATATGGACATGGGTAGGAGATATAGGAATCAAGGCCAAGGGATCCGGGGCGGGTGCACTGGGACCGGGTCAGACAGTGCGCAGCAATAGTGCACCACAAGTGCACAATGCTCAGCTCCGGGGGATGACTATGCCCACATGTATGCAGCTGACCGAGACGGTAAGCCGCTCACGCGAGCAACGTAGTGTGTAGATAACACAGTGGGGACACTGGACCGTGGCAGAGGCGAGGGCGCGACGAACCCTTTGAGGAGATGGTACGGCATCATCGATCATGGAGGACGGAGGATGGGACAACATCCCGCTACCCCGCGAGAAGGACAACCCCGAGGACCGAACCGAGTGGAGAAGTTCCCACAAGAGATGGAACTAGACATCAACGAATTGCATTGTGGATGGGGACGACGGGTGCCTTTTGTTGACAAAATATATAGTAACAAAAGGGGACCCACCTGCTCCCTGGGAGTGGTGGGGACAAGGATGGGAGACCGAAGTGTTAGCGTAATGCCAATGGGTGGAGATGTGATCGCACCAATTCCAATAACTCCAACGATATCACAGTGACGCCATCGCAATCTGTAGGGGGCCGCCGACCGCAGCACAAGAAAAAAAGATAATGCAATGGACAATGGGATGCCACGGGAATTCGGCCAGAGTAGCCTCATTCATTTGTGCCCAGTTCCTTCCACGCCGTCACCTGTTTTCTCCCCCACCCCCCCAACTAGAACATAGCCCACAGCTAACAGCACACGGATTGGATGTGCAGTCCGACCTGTCGTACATACATCAACCGAGTTGGTGAAATAACATTATTTCTATGATTCGTCAAACATCACGCGTCGATCTTCTTGAAGTAGAGAGGATCCGCGTCGTCCGCAACTGAAGACAGTCGATCCCACTGTCCTATTTCTTTCTTGATCTCGTCGATTTTGTTGAAGATAAGGTACTGTAAGTCGGAACCCGAGGGCAGTCTCACGGGAGGGTTGGCTTCCCAGGAGATAGTTATCAGCGCGTGGCTGACTGTTAATGATGTGAATGTCGATCAACAGAGATTTATTGAAAGAAAAGAGACATACATTTGACAGCGTCCCCCACTTTGTCGGCAGATTTGTAAATATCATGCACTTTGTTAGCAGCGCTATCAGGGGCATTATAGGCAGGGGGCGATCGACCATGTTTCCCTTGGACCATTCCGTCTTCGCGCCTCCAGGCTGAACAAAAATCGCTTTGATATCCCATTCGGGTTGTAGCTCCTTGTGGAGGCCCTCGCCGAATTCATCGAACGCTATGAGGCAGATTTAGTACGGACAGCTTGGATCCGCCATGAGACCGAGATCATACCAAACTTTGTTGCGGAGTAAAAAGCAAGGGTGGGATTCCCAACGAATCCACAGACAGAAGAGACATTGATAGTGCGACCGGCCGGCTCCTGTGTTCACGGTAGTACTTGACAGCCTAGAAAACGTGATGAGAGACGTCGATCCGTTGGGGCAAAAAGTGGCAGGAACGCACCTCACGGCTGATGCGAACGGCACCCCAAAAGCTAACCTCGAATTGGTAGCGCACCCCTTCGTCGCTGGTACCCTCGATGACACCGCTCAAACCATATCCAGCACTGTTGATGACTACGTTGATTTCGACGACGAAAAATTGACCAGAGGGGTAAGCTGCGGCAAGGTCGGCAATGCTGGACGCCCTGCGTGTGATAGCGGCAACACGTTCGTCGGCCGCAATCGTCTCCCTGACGAAGGCTTTTCCGATGCCCGAGGAAGTACCTGTGACTGTGCTCGCATACATAGATCAGAGGTCTGTAGTCACCGTCGTGGACGCGTAAGCCTGGAGTGACGTTGACACCCGAAACGATCCACGCTAACGAGTTGCAAATGCCACCTGCGCCCCGGGTCCTTAATTTACATCTCCTCCTACAAGGAAGCTAAGCAGACTCGCCTGCAAGCATAACGTTGGCGTTGGCATAAACATCTTTTTTTGCTGCAGTAGAAAGGCCCGAGTTTAATAACTCCACCTACGGCTCCGGTCACATGATGGTAAGCTGTGGTGAGTAAAGTGCGGCTGACCAAGCCATTTCATCAATGGTTCTGATGCCATCGGCCACATCTAGGAAGCCTCACCTTCCAATTATCATAGATAGACTTTCATGGGAGAGCTGCAGACTGCAGGCAACGGCAGCAAACACAAGCTGCGAGTTGATTTTGCCTTCCAAAACATGACTCACCGCCCAAGGGAATCGAACGATCTCGAAGGTCACTGAACAGTCGTGGGTGTGCATGAAGATGATAGTACACGCAATGTTCCCCACCGATCTAGAACATTATAGATGAACTGTCAAAACTTATAAAAAGGTGAGCATCTGTGGTCACCTCCCTCACATCACTTTCACAACCGGTCCCCATACGACTATTCTCCTACTCCAGCACTCAGGTCGGATTATCCCACATCACCAATGTCTTTGATCCACTTCTACTACGACCCCTCCACCGAGTTCGACCATTTGTTTGAAGACGCTCTGGCAGCCCGGGTCTGTCCCCGTGTCTGCGCTTCCTCAGTAAAGGTCACACCACGTCACCACAATGTTTACCGTCCAAGGTATCTCGATTTTTCCGCATTCTCAAAAACTTGATTCAATCTTCTCCCTAGGCTGGACGTTTGCGAGTCCAAGGATACCAATGCCGTGACAGCAACGTTCGAGCTGCCTGGCTTCACATCGGAAGATGTTGCCATCGATATCCACCAGAACCGTCTGACGGTCTCTGGCGAGTCGGCCATCTCGGATGCTCATGAAGAGAAGGGTTATGCCGTTCGTGAACGTCGCTCTGGAAGGTTCTCCCGGACATTGCAGCTCCCGTTTGGGACCAAGGTGAGCTTACTATCTTAATTAATTTTATCTATGACATTGGATGGTGATGCGGCGGTGTCAGGCCGAAGATGTGAAGGCCAAGATGAAGAACGGGATCTTGACGATCACGTTCCCCAAGACCTCTCCTGAACAGCAGGCCCAGCACATTGTCGTTCAGTAGACGCCTGCTTTGGACTCTCCAAACCATCGCCTTGTCAGGGTAAAGGACTGTAGCATATAATTAATTCAGTATATGGTTTTAGTTGTAGCACTGAGAATAGACAATCGGGTGTCCGAGTATGACATGGATTCGGTCACTGCATCATTTCTTTAACCCGGAATCATACCAAACAGAGTTGCACCATGCACGGCTCGTTGACCCAATGAAATCTTGATTAGCAGTGGGTTGAGTCGCTCTCATGAGGGAAGCATAGTGGCTTCATCTCCGATCAGAGGCCACCCGGCCACCAATCTCGGCGGTGGCGATCTGGTCGCCATGAGGGAACTCAGCTTTGTAATCACACATGTGAGCAAACCCAGCTGAAAGCCGCATTACTGGTACATCTACTCCAATACCATATTGCCGTAATCACCCCAGTATGATCAACCGCCACTGCCTGTTCTCTACTTGGAGCCAATTCTCTTCGGGAACCTCTGTTTTCCCTACTCGGTACGCCACCTCACCTCTCCATTCTATAGCCAGAAGGATCAGCGTTTTAGGGCCGCCCGCCGCAATGACGATGAAGTCCTGATGGACGATCTCGGTGCGATAATGGGTAGAATTTGGGTCCGGTTGGAAATCAGGAGGAGGAAAGAGTGTGTACTGCGCTTCACCCGGCCCAGCAACTCTCCAGCCTCGGATGGCCCTTACGTTCGCAAAACTGGTCCAGAAGTGTAGCTGGCCAATTTGAAGGGTGGAGCGCTGTGTAAGAGCTCCAGGCGGGTGGGATTGTTCGTTCTTCCATGACGTAGGCACGCGATCACTTGGATCCCAAGATCGCTCGTTGATCCTGACTAGCCGGTGCTTCCCGTCTACTATGTCAAAGTGAATCACCGGTCGCACATTAGTGCTGTCTAGGGCATGCAAAACATTCGTGATCTCTCCTGACCAGGCCGCCCAGCTCCATGATGGGATCGAAATCATTTCTTGGGAGCCATTGGTGTCGAAGACCGGGATGTTGACATAGTTTCGTGTGGAATGACCAGTAAAAAACCATGTCATCGCAAGTGAAAAAAGTGATTCGGGTAGACCCCAGAGGAATGTATCGTTTTGAAGTGCTGCAAGAACCTCGGAGATGCCATTAAACGCATTTAACAGATCTGTTTGATAGGTCAAGTACCGCTGTCGGTAATTGGAAAGAAGGTCATAGTAGATATTGCAATAATCCAATGCCTGGAGCGGTTTCCAGGACAGATGGTCAGTGGTGATGTTCTGAGGGAATGATAAGTGAAGCCGGTCAATGTCCTGGACTTCCTCGAGAGCTCGCTCTTCCGAGTACGATGCCGCACGACAGCTCCAGTAAACTTGGTTCTCCGAGAACACTAACACCCTATTGGACACGACTCGTTCTTGGAATGTCCATGCCCGTTGTGCCCATATCGTGCGGTCGATCCCGCTTGGCGTTCTGCGGATATCGATGACCGTCAGAAGCTCGCAATTGGCAAGCCTCAAAATCTGTTGCACCTGTTCACGGGACTCCGGTTTGACACCTGGAAGGCCGCTGTTTGCGTGATCCCCGGCAGCTGCGATTATGGTGAAGAGGGCTCTTGAATAAATGGATCCCATCCGTGTGATCTCTGCTTGCTGCATCTTCAGGTCGTCTTGAGTGATGCAAATGGAGTCTACCCATAAGTAACGCTCTCCAATGGTATGCACTAGGGTTATGGCATCTCGGATCGTGGAGGGGATAGGTAAAGAACGCAAGGAACCCGTCTTCCGAAGGTTGTGGGTATTCTCTAGGAGATGCCTGAATACGGGAGCCGTTCCCCACACGTAGCTTAGAGCAACGTAGCGACATTGCAAGGGAGTATCCACAAGACATGACTCGATCGCATCGATCACGAAGGTCGGCTGAAAGGTCGGTTCTCCATCTCGCTCCACCAGCAGTTGGGAGGACGGCATGCAATTCTCCCCATGCTGGCTTTCACACTGGTGAAGCCATGCACGTATGAGCTGTGGGTCTACCTGCGTCACAACAGGTCTGCCACCGATGGTGTCGAGGAATTCTTGCTCCATTAGCGGGAATGGCACAGTTAATTTCCCCGCATTGGCGTGTGATCTGGCTTTGGCCTTGACGTGACCGTTCAGTACCAAATCCAAATCCTGCATTGAAAAAAAAAAAAAAATCTAGCTGACCTGGAAATTTAGAATGTAGTGACTTGACCGGGTATCTCTCTCTTCGAGTTCCCAAGGAAGGGGAGGCCCAAGAAATTTCTTTGCCTCGGAGGTGTCAAAGATCACGGAAACCTGTGTGAGATGGACATGCGTGATGCTGGGATCTTGAGCCTTGACGTATCCCGGCAACCTGAAGTTGCAAAACTCCGCGCTTTCTCTCATAACGCATTCGCCGTCAAGGCCTGGGGGTTCCTTGTCCAAGCTCTCGGCAATGAGTCTGCAAATGTCGCAAGCTGAGCGCCGACTCTTGATTTCATCTACGGATCCAAGAGGGGGGAAATTGTCATATCCGTGCTCTATCGGGGGTGTGGAACAAGGTAGTGGTTTGCGGCACAGATAGAAGGGCTGTGTCAAGCGTTGTATGTCGAGCTTCGAGCACACTTTGCAGAGTTTCACCATCGAGGCTGAAGCTTCCATGACACGATCGATGATAGGTCCTCTCTAATCTTGATGGAAAGGAATCTGGACCTTCTGTGCTTACGTAGACTCTGGGTATAGAGCCCGGACCTCAACATGGTGATACACGACACTCTGGGAGCTCATCTGACGGGTCCTGCTAACCCCGGATATGGCATAACATTCCCACAGGGACTTTACCCAGTCGCTGGTCCAGCGCCGAATCATTTACGGGCCCTTCATCGTTACCAATAATTGTCTCATTCAGATGCATTCATTCCATTGCATTCGATAACTGGACTTCAATATGACCATCAATAATCCTCTCCACTAACTTCGTATTCCCACCGTCAATGTGCTCTCAGATATCATATGAGGTTAGGTTAGCGTTGCTTCTACCCCTCTTCCATGCTGTGGGTGGCCGAAGGGAGAGGGGAATGCCAACTTTTACTATGCTGCTAGTTTGATGGTAGGCCTCGCAGGGTGGATAGGTGTGGTGGATGCCTGTTTCGCCGCTCAGAGGATCGCCTTTGGGAATATTACTGAGAGCGAGGGAGATAGATGGGCAGTTATGCAAGAATCCGCTTATTGGGAACGTGTGATCGCGACGGACCGCACGACTAGGTTGTTGACAAGTATCACAGCGCACTGCCGGAACTAGGCATGTACTGTCTACGCAATGCAACATTCAAATGTTCAACGTTGACAGTCAGGTGACTGATGCGGAAATGGAAAAACCATTTGAGGCCTCGAGGTATGGTTCAGGGAACGAGCAGCGCAGCGCAGCTACTCATTTACCTTGAGCACTGGCAGCTGTCAAGGTCAGTTCTACACTCAACAACGATGGAACAAACAGCTTCATTATTACAATGCTGCCTATACAACGACATTTCCCTAAGGCTTCTCTGCTGCCATCGCTCTGAGCTTCTTGAAAAAGAGAGGATCAGCATCATCCGCGACCGAAGACAGCGTCAATTGATCCCACTGCTCCACCTCGTTCTTGATCTCATCAAGTTTGTTCAGGATGACGTACTGCGCGTCAGAACCGAGAGGTAACCTGAGAGGAGGGTTGGCTTCCCGAGAGATGGTTATGAGCGCACGGGCAACTATAAATGATGCAAAACGTCAGTTGACAGATAGGTAGCATTCAAGGAGTCGACATGCGTTTGGCAGCATCCCCTGGGAAAGTGAGAGTCTTGTAAGTGTCACGCATTTTGTTCGCCGGGCTGTCGGGGGTGTCATAGTCGGGAGGCAAGGGGACCATAATTAAATTCTTCCTCCAATCTGTTCTCGCGCCCCCCGGTTGAACGGTGATAACCTTAATGTTCCATTCGGGGAGGAGCTCCTTGTGGAGGGCCTCACTGAATCCCTCGAGTGCTGCAAAGTGCATTAAAACCTGCTTCATTATGGGACCTAGAGAACATACCGAACTTGCTTGCAGAGTTGAAAGCCAGGGAAGGGAATGCCACAAAGCCAGCGGCGGAAGAGATGTTGATGATGCGACCGGCGGGTATCTTGTGTTTACGGAAGTACTTTACAGCCTAGAAATGTGGTCAGACGATGCTGATCCGTAGAACGGAGCAGTGGATCGCACCTCGCGACTGATGCGAACGGCACCCCAAAAGTTAACGTCAAATTGAGCGCGTGCCTCTTCGTCGCTGGCTGCCTCGACGACGCTGTTCAGACCATATCCTGCGTTGTTGACGACCACGTCAACCCGGCCAAAGTGCTTGTGAACATTTTCAAAGAGCGCCTGGGCACTGTCAGCGGGGTTTCCGACGTCGTACTCGACGACGAAGAGCTTGTCAGAGGGATAAGCTGCAGCGAGCTCGGAGACACTGGATCCGTTGCGGGTGATAGCAACAACACGTTCGCCAGCTGCAATCACCTCTTTGACCGAGGCTTGGCCAATCCCTGTGGAGGTTCCTGTGACTATTTTCGCCACATGTAGTTCAGAGGGCTGGGAGAGCATCAAGGAAAAATCCGACCCACTGAGCCACACACGGGAATCCGACATTATGGGCCAGAGTTGTGAGGGGAAATGTGTGGTGAGTGTCGATAGTGCTTTTTCGACGTAGAAGTGGCCATTTTATCTATTTGTTGTGCGGCAAATCATCCGATCAGTAGGTCCATGTCCCCAGCAAGGCACCTATAGGCGTTGTGACACGTAGAGGCACCTGCCACGGAGCTGATTCAGTTGAGCTGTCAATCATTTTCAGGGTACAGGCCACTCACAATCGACAGAAGTACCTATTCTGCGGTCCCTGGCCAAAATGCCGTGGGAAAGGTCTGTTAGGTTGGACAGTGTGCGCAAGCGATGGCCGACTTTAGCACGGTTAGGAGTGGTTAGCTGGGTATGGGTGCGATCAAGGTGGAGCCCATCAGTGCGTCACTGATGCGTTGGTGTCATAAATACATCTATCGAGTCTTTTACCAACCGTCTATAAACTCACGGATTCCTTCAAACGTTTTTCTCAACGAAGGTCTGGTCTACTTCAATGCGAATGGCTGGGCGTAACAACGCCCGCCACCGCATGTTGGCCTTTCTTCCAGGTTGTCTTGCAAGAAAGAGAACCTGAATGATAGTAGAATTAAACAGTTGAGCGTCAGGCTCGAGTTCTATGGCCGGCTAGTTTCGTTGCTGCTGCTCGCTCTAAATGGCTTGCAAGGCGATATGCGACTTGTAGCGACTGGAACAACCTCCGCTCCAGAACGGGAAGTCGACGTTTGATGACTAAGTTGGTGCTACGTAACCGACGATCAACCTGTCAGACGATGACTAAGCCTGGGAGCCATGACCCAGTCCGCGTGTTATGGCATCAGCAAAATGTACCATTACTTTGCCGATCTTTGCCGGCCTGTAGTGTCTTGCACAGACACAAAGGCAAAAAGACCATCCAGACAGTCCACTTTAATTAGACATGTCTCTGCCTGGTCGCAGGCA